>NW_026506306.1:0-65617 GCF_026875155.1 Cherax quadricarinatus
AAAAGTGCCCTCCGGCATACCTGTGTAGGCACCCGACACCCACTTACCATGCTGGGCCAAATGAACAGTTCCGTATTCCTCAAATACGTTTCTGATATCTGCCTCATCCGCCTCAAAGGGGACATTACGCAATTTAATCCATGTATAATGTCTGGATACATCGATCATCCTCACACGCACAGCTGGTGTTGCATCAAGACTTACGTCCTGAAAACGGTTGACCAACGACTCGTAAAACCGTTGCTGAGAGCAGTTTCACAAAAAAATCTACGTGCTCCGTTCAATGCTACGCCGTACAACTCTCCATCCTGAATGCCATACGTGTCTCTGATTATTTTAGGTAGTAATACCTGGGCTGAGGCTGGCGTTATTGCCCCACTGAGAAGTTCAACACCGACAGTGTTAATCCTGCGTCTGTAACTGCACGCCATGTTGACTAATAGTAGTTCTCCTGGTCTGACGACAGAGGCGCGACCAGCACCACCTCACACTACTGCTGTCAGGGAACTGAAGAGCGTTTGCGCAGGAGGTCTGCACGGCCCAATAGCGATGCAGACAATGAAAGTGTCTTTATTAATGAACTCTTCTACCTGTTAACTCTTCACCCATAGACTTTCACACACGTTCATTATTCATTTGAAAAAAGTATTCAAGGAATACTACGATAATTATTTTATAATTCAACTTGCCAAAAACATTTTGTTTACCAAATATAAATAACCAACAGAGTGATTGCCATAGGGTAAACTATGTTATACACACACATACATAAAAACAACACTTGTATAAATATTATACAAATGTAGTTGTAGCAGTTGTGGTTCTAGTGATAGTTCTTTTAGTTTCGATATTTGTTTTACTAGGTGTGTGATTTTTATGGTAACTGTGGCACTAGTAGTAATGAAAGAAGCAGCAACAGTTATGGCAGTCATGCACAGTAGTGTACATATCTCTTGTAGTTATGATGCTATAATAACTGTAATGGCAGTTGTGTTTGAAAGACCAAGATATTCACCAAAAAACCTTACTCTGGTGAACTATAAAACATTGTATAAAGGTTTTAGTTTATCAAGTAGTAAAGAGTCTTTTAGACCCCACGTAACCTTGTCACTACCACACAAGAATACTGAAATCCTAAAATGGGGATTAAAGCACTTTTTTCCAGGACCGTTACGCTAGTTATACTTCACTGTTGTTCAGAAAGTTAAAAGTGAAAACTTCTGGAAGTTAGTGGAGGACTAGAAAACTGTACTTACAGGTAATAACCAGTTCCTCCAGCTAGTTCTTCCCAGCTAGTTCCTCCCAGCTAGTTCCTCCCAGCTAGTTCCTCCCAGCTAGTTCCTCCCAGCTAGTTCCTCCCAGCTAGTTCCTCCCAGCTAGTTCCTTCCAGCTAGTTCCTCCCAGCTAGTTCCTCCCAATTAGTTCCTCCAGCTAGTGAGCCCAACTAGTGACGATAACTCGTTACCAAAGTTAAGGTCAGTGAAACTGATCTCTTTGAACCTAGTCTTGATGCAACTGAATCATGATTACCAAGTTCAAGAAAAATCATCAATTTTTTGCAACTCTGTAAAAGAGTCAATGAACCCATTAACGATACTTTTAACAGGTAAAACTACGGTAGTGCAGTGGGAAATCCACTGTCCCAATCCTGGTCATTTTTTTATGTTATAGAATACCCTGAAAATAATTTAAAAGATTTTACTTCCTTATCAAATAAATTGAGATATATGAAGGATCACTTTTCCGTTTGTAAAAAAAAGGACATTTTCAGACCTCATTACTAATGTTATGACCAAAATGTGAAAAAATCTGTATTGTCCAGTTTATGTTTCCCAGAACCTAGTGTGGGTATGTGTGTTTGTGTGTACTCACCTATTTGTGGTTGCAGGGGTTCGAAGCACAGCTCCTGGCCCCGCCTCTTCACTGATCGCTACTAGGTCTTCTCTCGCCCTGCTCTATGAGCTTGATTATATCTTGTCTTAAAACTATGTATGGTTTCTACCTCCACTACATCGCTTGCCAGACTGTTCCACTTCCTGACAACTCTCTGACTAAAGAAATATTTCCTAACATCTCTTTGACTCATCTAAGTCTTCATCTTCCAATTGTGGCCCCTTGTTTCTGTGCCCCATCTCTGGAACATCCTGTTTTTGTCCACATGTCAGTTCCTCGCAATATTTTGTATGCCGGTATCATGTCTCCCCTAACCCTCCTGTCCTCCAGTGCCGTCAGGCACTGGAGGACAGGAGGGTTAGGGGAGGAATGTCGTAGGACACTCTCCTTAGCTCTGGAACTAGTGTTGTTGCAAACCTCTGCATTTTCTCTAATTTCTTGACGTGCTTGACCATGTGTGGGTTCCAAACTGGTGCTGCATACTCCAGCATGGCCCCGACGAACACGGTGTACAGAGTCTTGAACGATTCCTTACTGAGGTATCGGAACGCTACTTTCAGGTTTGCCAGGCGCCCATCTGCTGCAGCAGTTATCTGGTTGATGTGCGCTTCAGGAGATGTACGCGGTATTATATTCACCCCAAGATCATTTTCCGTAAGTGAGATTTGCAGACTTTGGGCACCAGCCTATACTCTGTCTGTGGTCTTATTTGCCCTTTTCCCCGATCTTTATGATTTTGCATTTGATGGGGTTAAATTCGAGGAACCAGTTGCTCGACCAAACTTCCAGCCTCTCCAGGTCTCTTTGTAGTCCTGCCTGATACTCATCTGATTTAATTCTCCTCATTAACTCCACATCATCAGCGAACAGGAACACTTCTGAATCTATCCCTCCCGTTGTGTCATTCACATATACCAGAAATAGCACTGATCCTAGGCCCGACCCCTGTGGGACCCCGCTCGTCACAGGCGCCCATTTTGATACCTCGTCACGTACCATGACTCGGTGTTGCCTCCCTCTTAAGTATTCTCTGATCCATTGCAGTGTGTATGTATGTGTGTGTTTGTGTGTGTGTTTGTGTGTGTGTTTGTGTGTGTTTGTGTGTGTGTGTGTGTGTATTTGTGTGTGTGTGTGTGTTTGTGTGAGTGTTTGTGTGTGTGTTTGTGTGGGGTGTTTGTGTGGGGTGTGTGTGTGTGTGTGTGTGTGTGTGTGTGTGTGTGTGTGTGTGTGTGTGTGTGTGTGTGTGTGTGTGTGTGTGTGTGTGTGTGCGTGTGCGTGCCATCAAGTTTTAAAGATAAAATGAAACACATTATTTCCAGAGATAAACATTACCAACAGCAAATAAATTTAAAAGCTTATTTTGTTACCAGATTTTTTTTTATTGCAACTTAGACTTCTATATGAGTATTTTAGTAAATGCTTCGTGCCAGCTTACCATGATAAATAAGAGTGTCAGAATAGGATTATAGCTTACCGATATAATAACACACTCAATATTAGTAGTCAAAACTAAGCCCAACGATAATGTTGAGAAAAGGTGTGTATTTTCCTCCCTGTAAACAGGGTCTGCAAAGTGTGAAAAGCACTGTATTTTTGTATATAATGTCATGTATTAACGCATGAAATGTTACAACAGGTAATGAAAGCAGTGTTGTGGTCCATTGTGCACATGACTACAGCCACAATATAAATTTTCAAATTTTCACGTTAAACATAATAATTACGTAAAGAGAAGAACTGTTGAGTCAGACTGTGTCGGCTCCAAATTTTCGGTCATTGTCGTCCAGGTCACTGGATATCTTAGGATTATTCTTGAGAGTAAAGTCATTTTTGTGAATCGGGTTTAAAACATGGGTTCTTTCCCAACAATGCAGGTTTTTCCCAAAGACGGTAACATTCCTCATAAAATCAATCAGTAGATGTCTTTCGAGAAGTGCAAATGACCCACAAAACTGCAGTAGTCCCACCCCAAGGTACTTCCTACCTCAAGAACGCAAGTTCACCTAACTACTTTCCCTGAGACTCTCACGGATGTTACCTTCTTCACACTCCAGCAACACTTTAATACCCTAAAAGCCACATGTCTTCACTCATCACAATGCCTGCAGGATACGCAAATCCTTAAAAAAAATTCTCATTCACATCCCCTTCTTTTTCCTGTATGTGATGCTCCTACACCATCCAGCCACTTAGATTTATTCCCCTTCTTGAGCAGTTCATCTTACCTCATCATACCCAAATTAGCAACATCTCAGCAAACATCTCTTTGTCCCCTGAATTGTACCAGTCATACACAAGCTAATTTCTTCACTCCTTAATATTAGAACATTTCCACAGACCTCCAGCTTCCACCTCCTCACTACAACATCGAAAATGTCAGGTTCTCACGGCCATGCAAAAATATAAATCATAACATTATGATAATTTCTCTTCTGGCACCACCCCTCTGTATATATTAATTTATATATATATATATATTTATATATATATATATATTATATATATATATATATATATATATATATATATTATATATTATATTTTATATAATAAGTTATATAGGAGGAATTTCGTTTGTAGATGATCAGACAGGTAGCCTATCCTTTGTCTAACAAGGCTGTCACAGACAATGCCAAAGTTCTGCTTTGTTGCTTGTAAGTGAAAGTGTCATAAGAAATTTATTTTTCGACATTTGTAGCTGCATAGGGGACATTAGGGAAATAATGTTTGTAATCAATAAATCGCTCGTTAAAGACTAATTTCTAAGCTTTATCCTCTCTTTATCACACCGATTATACACGTGAGGCATAAGTTTCTCATTGTCATATACACTGTGAGGTATATGTTTCTCAGAGTATGTACACTGAGAATTTTCTTTATTTTAGGGATTAAAGTATTCTTGACTGGTGGTGAAGAGGTGACGTGCAGTGTTAACCCCTTGACTGTCGCAACCCCCAATCCTGAGGTGTCTCCGGTGTCGCAAAAATTTAAAAAAAAAAAAATATTTTTTCTTATGAAATGAGACCCCCCCCCCACCCCCCCCCCTGAGTGTGTTTTTCGATTGTAATGAACCAAAAAAAAAAACAAAATTTGTTGGAAAACTGATGGAATTATGCTCTTGCGAAGTTAGCGACCTCGGCGATATTACAAATCGGCGACTTCGCCCACTTTGAGCCTATTTTCGGCTAAATCCTTTGTTCCAGTCGACCAAATATAGCTATTTCTTTAGAAACTCCCATTTTTCTATCGCTTGAGTACAAGAAACTGCCCATTTATCGATTTTCATCTACCCCAATAATGTGGTCAGTATTTTGCAATTTGGCCAATTTCACGAATAAAAATATGACACATTTCAAACTAAGGTCAGAATGAACAATTCAGTCATCCTGGCTCTAAAATAACATTTGTTTGTTCATCAGTTCATGTCTCCAGGCCCCTTGATATTACTTCTTGCCCTTTATATTATGAATTTTTATTCAAACACAAAAAATAGAAGATTTACTATTATGACAGACTACTGCAAGATACTGTAATAATTGTATAATTAACTCAATCCTTTCATGACTGCCATACTTGAATGGCTTCGTTGGACATTTATTGGATAATGCATCATTTGTTTACTTTTGAACATTGGCAAAAATACAAACATTTTCCCTACGTTGAGCTCCATTTCCAGGTTCTTTTTTTTTTAGTAATATCAATCAAAATCACTCTATTTCTATAATATGTTTTCAATTTTATCATATGAGGCCAGATAAACGAGAATACAACCATAAATATTTATACGAAAATAGACCACAAAGTAGCATTTTAATTAAAAAAACGGTCGGTAGCAATTAAAATCATATCTATTTCTGTAATATATCTTCCATTCTATCAAATGAGACCAAACAAAACAGAATACAACATAAAAACCAGTGAAATTATCGCTAAAGGGTGGACTAATGCTGAAAAGTGAACTCCATTATTTATGCTTAGAGTTTCTTTCAATTTTTTCATTTCCTTTTTCATTTCTTTCATTAGTTAGGCTTAGATTTCTTTCATTTTGGCTATGTATGAATGGATCATACATTGCCCAAGTTTCCATAAGATAGTCAAACAAACAAATGAGATACTGTTCCGAGATCAAGAGCAAGAGCCCCTCACCAGTGTAAGGAACACTGCCTTGAGGTCTGCTTGATTGTGGAAATTTTGTTTTGGGTAAGGAAGCAAAAAATCGATCCGTCGACTGCTTGTATTAGGAAAAACTCGCCGTGGACATGCTTGCACGTAGAGGTTCCACTGTACGTGTAAAGATACACAACATTTCCAACCAAAACTGCTAATATCCCAAAACCCCTCCTTTAGAGTGCAGGCATTGTACTTTCTTTTCAGGGTCGCAAGTCCGGCTATATAAAATTAACCGGTTATTCCCTGATTCCCTTTTCACTAAATAGTACCTGATCACACTCACAACTGATCATCAGGTCCCAAATACCATTCATCTCTATTCACTCCTATCGAACATGCTCACACACACCTGACTGGAAAGCCCCAGACCCCTTTGCACCACAAATTCTACCATACCCCTTCCAAACTTTTTTTGAGGGGGACTACCCTTTACCCCGCCTTTCTTCCTCTAGGATTTAAATGCGCTCCATGTCATTTTACTTTGATCCATTCTCTCTAAATGTCCAAACCACCTAACAAACCCCTCTTCAGCCCTGACTAATACTTTTATTACTCCAAAACCTTCTCCTAAATTTCACACTCCTTTTTTTCTGCCTAATATTTTACACCACACATTGACCCTTACATTGGAATACTCCACTGCCTCCAACCACTACTCGCGGCTGCATTTACCACCAAGTTTCACCACCGTATAAGAGTGTTGTTACTACTATACTTTCATACATTCCCTTCTTTGCCTCCATAGACAACTTTTTTTGTCTCCCAATTTCCTCAACGCCACCGCTTCACCTTTTTCCTTCATTCAATTTATGATTAACCTCATCCTTCTTAAATCCATCTGCCGACACATAAACTCCCAAGTATCTGAAAACATTCACTTCTTCCAGACTCCTCTTCCCCAATTTGGATATGCAAATTTTTCTTTGTCTAAATCATTTTGAAACCTCATCACCTTACTCTATTCTATGTTCACTTTCTACTTTTACCTTTACACTCAATTTCACTCAAATTAAAAAAGATGAGGTTCAGCAAGAGGGTCCAGAATAAACATGCAGACAATCCTGGCACTTAAATAAACATTTTCTGTGTTCATTAGTCACATGTCCAAGCCCTCTTACTTTCTATTTTGAATTTTTATTCACACAAGAAAATAGAAGTTATCTGTTATGTAGATACTGCTTATTGTTATAACTATAAATAATGTCAACCCAATTTATGACGTGTATTAGACATGGTAGTTGGACACTTTTGGATGGTGACGTCATTTGTTTACTCTTGAAAATCGACAAAAAATTGAACATTTCCGCTTCTTTGAGCTCAATTTAAGTTCCTTTTCATAGGTAAATCAATGAAAATCATCCCTATTTCTTAGTATATCTTTCATTCTATTCAAATAAGACCATGAAAATGATTTCGACGAAAACTGAAGGGAAATTGCCCCTAAGAAATGATGTGAAATCCACTGTAATCTGTTCAAGACACAGAAAAAAGTATTAACAAAATATACATTTTATTTTTTTTAGAGAATATCAATTAGTTTTACATACAGAAAAAATGAGAAAATAAATATAAAGGGACTTTTGAATTGGAATAAATGTACATTTAATATCTCTTTAACCTAATAGACGACTCTTGTTGTGTATGGAAGACGGTGAGGAGAGGAGAGGGCAGATAAATGATCTCTACCACCATCACTACCACCTCCAGCCCAACCCCCCACCCCACAGACTACTGACTCAGATCTTGCGATGCTTTGTGTGAGAGTGGCGGGACATGTTCGGTTCAGTGTAAAACTTGTCAACTCGATGAAAACCGAGATGATAACACGACAATAACGTGGACAAATTTTTGACAAAACAAGATCATATGAAAACGAATTCGGTGAACAAAACAGGGCAGACAAAAAAGAGATGTTCACTGTCATATATTCTTTGATGATAGTCAATATGTATTTAGATTATAAAGCAGCCTCTCAAGCTATCTGTTGACCCACTCCTTGTATGGAAGTAATAACATAACAGTCTTAACAAGAACACACAGAACTCACCACGTGGAGGTGGATGCTTACCAGAGTTCCGTTTTTTTTTTTTTTTTTTTTTTTTTTTTTTTTTTTTTTTTTTTTTTTTTTTTTTTTTTTTTTTACCCCTTTCCCCTTTTTTTCACAGTTTTAAGTCCCTCGTTGAACCCTGTAGTCAATGCTTTTTCTTGTTTCAGGATGGCCTTTTTTGTTTTTTGTTTTTCTATTATTTGACAGTGGAATTATCTTTATTTTGATTTTTTTTGGTCTTATTTTTCTTGTTATTTTTAGGGTTGTTCAACAGGAATGTCCATGGTAGTTCAAGTTATTGGGGACTTGTTTTGGCTTGATATTTCTGGTTTAAATTCAAGCCATTTTGGGGTTCAACAATCCTTCAAAATAAAGGATCTCCTGGTAGATGATCTGTATATTTCTGGTTCTTGTTTAGTGGTGGATTGAGAAAGATTATTTTTCTTTGGAATCTGAGCCTTGTGGTGACGCTGAAGAACGTGGGAACCTCCCAGCGGCCACACCACATCCCCGGCTTTTCTTTCTCTCTCAAACCGATCACCTTCAAATTTTAATTTTTTGCTTTTACTACAGTGATTTTGTTGAGATCACTACATAAGACAGCCAGTGAACATATCATAAATTGTTATTTCATCACTGTCCTTATCACTATAACAACAAAATAAAAAAATAGTAACCCTTCGAATTATGAAGCAGTAAAGTAGTAGTGTTGATTATTAATCAACAACAAAAACAACCACAAACAACAACCACAACCACCACCCGCCGCCGCCGCCGCTCCGCCGCCACCGCCACCGCGCCTCCGGCCTCCGCCGCCGACGCCGCCACCGCGCCGCCGCGCCGCCACCGCCGCAGGACCGACGCCGCCGCGCCGCCACGCCCGCCGCCGCCGCCACCCGCGACGCCACACGCCGGCCCACGCCGCCGCCACCGGCCGCCACGCCGACACCGCCGCCACCGCCCCGCCGCCACCGCCGCCACCGCCACCGCCGCCACCGCCGCGCCCACCGCAGCCGCACCGCCGCTCGCCGCCCGCCGCACACTGGCCACGCCGCCGCCGCCGCCGCCCGCCGAAAGCCGCAGCCTCCGTCGCCGCCGCCACCGCCGCCGCCGCCGCCCGCTCGGAAATAATGGGTAAAAAAAACGACCCATCAAATTATGACTATCCACCAGAACTATCAACACTACCCTTACTGCTCATAATTCCGAGGGCAACTATTTTTTTATTTTGTTGTTATAGTGATATGGTCAGTTCTGAAAATACATTTATGATCATGTTCACTGGCTGTCTTATGTAGTGATCTCATCTAAATCACTGTAGTATAAAGCAAAAATGAAATTTGATGGTGAACGGTTGAAGAGAGGAGAGCGGATGTAGGTGTGGCCGCTGGGACGGTCCCGTCTTCAGCGTCACCACCGAGGCTCAGATTTTCCAAAGAAAAATAAATCTTTATCAATCCAACACTAAACAAGAACCAGAAAGAACAGATCATCTACCAGGAGATCCTGACCTAAATGGCATGAACTTTAAACCAGAATTACAAGCCAAACCAGTCCCCTAACTTGATACCACGGGACATTCCTGTTGAACAACCTAAATAATAACAAGAAAAATAATGACCAAAAGAATCACAATAAAAGATTATTCCCTGCAAATAATGAGAAAAACAAAAAAAAAAAAACAAAATAGGCATCCTGAACAAGAAAAGCATTGAGCTACAGGGTTAAACTGGGGACTGAAACTATTTGAAAAAGGGGAGGGGGTTATAAAAAAAAAAAAAAAAAAAAAAAAAAACGGAACTTCTGGTATGCAGCACTCCACGTGGTGAGATTTGGGTGTCTTGTATGACTGTTGTTGTTACTTCATACTAAGTCATACAAGATTGCTGAGAGATGGTCTATATTCTATATATTATTTTATTGATATATGAAAAGGAATATATACAGTGGTAAGCGCTTTTTGTCTGGCCCTGGTTTTATCGAATTCGGTTTTATATGACTTTTTTTGTCAAAATTTTGTCAAGTTTTCGTTTTATCAGCTCGGTTTTCATCGAGTTGGCAGTTGGTACACGGTACCGAACATGTCCGCCACACTCACACAAAAGCTTCTCAAGCATTTGACGCAGTCTGGCTGGAGGGTTCGGTTGTTGAGGGTGGTTAGAGATTTTTTCATATTTTTATCTGCCCTCTCCTCTCTCACCGTTTCCATACACCAACCAAGAGTCAGTTTCTATTAGGTTAAAGTTATTATTAAATGTTATTTATCCAATTCAAAGTCCTTTATATTTATTTATCATTTTTTCTGTATGTAAAACTATTGATATTCTCTATAAATGTATTATTTTGTTAATAACTTTTCTGTCGTCTGGAACAGATATTATTTGGATTCACATTATTTTCTTATGGGCAGGCAATATTCCTTCAGTTTTCGTCATCGAAATCATTTTCTTGGGTATTATTTGATAGATTGTAAGATATACTACAGAAATAGGGATAATTTTCATTGATTTCAACTATGAAAAGGACCTTGAAATTGAGCTCAAAGAAGCGGAATGTTAAATTTTTGTCGATTTTCAAGAGTTAACAAATGACGTCACCATCCAATAGTGTCCAACTAACCATTCTTATACACAGTCACTGAATGGCGTTGAGCATTATTTATACAGTTTATAAACAATAATGCAGTAGTCTATCTAACAGATAATCTTCTATTTCTTGTGTGAATAAAAATTCAAATAGAAAGTAAGAGGGGCCTGGACATGTGACTAATGAACAAAGAAAATGTTATTTTAGTGCCAGGATTGTCTGCATTGTTTATTCTGGACCCTAATCTGAATCTGGCCATCTTTTTTAATTTGAAGTGAAATTAGTGTAAAGTTAGAAAGTTGAAGTGAACATAGAAATTAGTAAGGTTTGAGAGGGTATCAAATGATTTAGTCAAAGAAAATTGGGTATCAATTGGGGATGTGGAGTATGGAAGAAGTGAATGTTTTTCAGATACTTGGGAGTTGATGTTTGTCGGCAGATGGATTTATGAAGGATGAGGGTTAATCATAGAATTGATGAAGGAATAAATGAAAAAGCGTGAGTGGTGTGTGTGGGTTGAGGTATATGTGGAGACAAAAATTGTTATCTATGGAGGGCAAAGTAGGTGGAATGTATGAAAGTA
Organism: Cherax quadricarinatus; assembly: GCF_026875155.1. Taxonomy (NCBI): domain Eukaryota; kingdom Metazoa; phylum Arthropoda; class Malacostraca; order Decapoda; family Parastacidae; genus Cherax; species Cherax quadricarinatus. The sequence continues at coordinate 11,280 of NW_026506306.1, forward strand.
TTGTAGTAACCAACAATCTTATATGGGTGTGAAAGCTTGGGTTGTGAATGCAGCAGGGTGTAGGTGGGTTGAGCAGTGGGATGTTCATATCTAAGGTCAATGTGTGGTGTTAATATTATGCAGAAAAAGAAGGACTGAAAAGCAGTGAAGAGTTTTTACGAGGATATTGAGGCTCAAGCTTAGAGTATGTAGGAAAGAGGGAAATTTTTTCCCCAGTAAGTATGCCTTAGACAAGGATGTGTGATTGTCACCGTTGGGTGTTTAATATATTTATAGATGGGTGTTGTAATAAGAGAAGTAAATGCAGGGTATTGGCAAGGTGGCGTGGAGTTAAAGATAAAGAATCACACACCAAAGTGGGAGGTAATGTCACAGCTGCCTCTTTGCTGATGACACTGTGACTCTTGGAATTCTGAAGAGACGTTGCAAGGCGATTGGTGGATGAATTTGGTAGGGTGTGCAAAAGAAGAAAAATTAAAGGTGAATACAGGAAAGGAGTAAGGTTATGTGCGTTAACAAAAAGAATAGGCGATGAAAGAATTGGATTATCAGATTGGAATGGGAGAGGAGTATGGAGGAGGTGAATCGTATTCAGATATTTGGGATGGACGTTTGTCAGCGGATGTGGTCTATGAAAGATGAAGGTGAATCATAGAATTGTTGAGAACAAAAGAGTGAGTTGGTGCAATAGGAGTCTGTGGAGACAAGAAACTTGATCCTTGGAAGCAAAGAGGGGAATGTATGAGAGTATAGTTTTACCAACGCTTTCTTGGGTGTTGATGCGTGGTGTTATGAATGTTGCAGCGAGAGAGGAAGGCTGGAGGCAGTGGGAGATGTCAATGTTTGAGGGCAATAATGTGGTGTGAATATAATGCTGAGTATTCGTAGTTTGGAAGTTTAGGTGGAGGTGCGGGATTACCAAAACTGTTGTCCAGAGGGATATGAGGATAGGGTTGTTGAGGTGGTTCGGACATGTAGAGAGAATGGAGCGAAAACAGAATGACTTCAAGAGTGTATCAGTCTGTAGTGGAAGAAGGCGGGGGTAGGTTCGGCCTAGTGAAAGGTTGGAAGGGAGGGGCTAAGGAGGTTTTGTGTGCGAGGGGCATTGGACTTCCAGCAGGCGTGCATGAGCGTGTTTGATAGGTGTGAATGGAGACAAATGGTTTTTAATACTTGACGTGCTGTTGGGATGGTGTGAGCAATGTAACATTTATGAAGGGATTCGGGAAACCGGCAGGGCCGGACTTGAGTCCTGGAAGATGGGAAGTTACAGTGCCTTGCACTCTGAAGGAGGGGTTGTAATGTTGCAGTTTAAAAAAACTGTAGTGTGTAAGACACCCTTTCTGGCAAGACAGTGATGGAGTGAATAATGGTGAAAGTTTTTCTTTTTCGGGCCACCCTGCCTTGGTGGGAATCGGCCAGTGTGATATTAATAATAAAAAAAAAATGATTGAAGTGTATAAATGGAAAACAGGAATTAATAAAGGGGATGTAAATAGCGTGCTAAAATATGTAACATAGACAGGACTTGCAGCAATGGTTTCAGTTGGAAAAATTCAGATTCAGGAAGGATATAGGAAAGCACTGGTTTAGTAATAGAGTTGTGGATGAGTGGAACAAACTCCTATGTACCGTTATTCCCCCCCCCCCCCCCCCCCCCCGGCTAAAATGTTGGTGTCGTTTAAAAATAGGTTAGATAAATACATGAGCGGGTGTGGGTGGGTGTGAGTTGGACCTGACTATCTTGTGCTGCTGGGTCTGGTGCCGTGCTCCTTCCTTGAGTGGAGGTGACCAGACTGAGTGGGTCATGGGGGGGACATAGACCTGCTCCACATGGGTCAGTATGCCTGTTGCAGTGCTCCTTCTTTCTTATGTTCTTATATAATATTAAATATATATATTATAGATATATTATATATTGATTATATATATATATATATATATATATATATATATATATATATATTATATAATATTATATATTTATATATATATAGGGAGGTAACTCTTGACTGTCTGGGGAAAATAACCTCTCATCATCAGAGAAAGAAGTTAAACTTGCTTCAGGGAAAGCTCAAGGGAGCGTGATAGCGAAATAATTTCTTTTATATTTTTGTCCATAATTTCAAAGGAAAAATTTACAGTGATTTAAAGCAAGGTTTGAAGCTATACACACTGTGTTGTAGTGACTTTATTGTCTTCATAAGAGGATAGAAAAAAAATAAATAGTGCCTTATACTATCATGGCAATAAAACTCTCCCTTTTCTTCAAAATTGGTAATAAGACATACAATGCTCTACTTGTATCAGATTGAAAGATAAGAGCTTGATAATCTTGGCACCAACGTCTGTTTGTAGTGAAAATGTCATTAGATTGCATAATATAAAATTTGTTATTTTTTTTTGTGTGAGGAAAAAAAATCATTACTCAATAAACTGTGTAAAAATCATGACACCCTACATTTAGTTTTTTCAAAATGGAAAATAATGTCATAAACTGTATTCCTGAGTTATACATAGTAGTGCGTTTTCTGTGAAACTATACGGTCATGGCACGCCACCATTTCAGTATGTTAGACACCTCAACACATGATTGACTACACACAGGTGAATGAGCTATTATCATCATTCCCTGAATTTGAATGGAGTTCTCAGAGAAGTTGCAATGTAGTGTATTTAGAATGAAACAATCATAAAATCGTAATTTTGGGAGTAAAAAAAAAACACGAATTGCCACTCTATGTCCTTTTGACGAAGTAAAGAACCATAAAAATCTACATTTTTTGGAAAAAACAACTTAGAAATTTGATAGAAACAAGCTAAATTACATCAACATGTTGCCAAAATTATGACACTATTTTTTGTCAAGGGGCAAACATCTTTTAATCATAATTTTTAAATTTTTTTTTTTTTTTTATCACTCCTAAAACAATGTCGAGCACTTTCCTCAAGGTTCTCCCTGAAGATCGTTTGAAAATTGTTTTCTCCTTACTACCCCCTATATTTTTATATATACTCTTATTTAAAGGACAAAAAATACATTGACAAAAATACACTGGACAAAACATGACAAAAATACAATAGGGAGTATTAAAGCATAGACAACTCCAGAGCTACATCTCGAAAACTTTCGTTTCAGCCCCCTGCGGTGGGCCACGTGCCCAGAATCTTGCAGGCATTTCCTCTCTGGATCGCAACACTGAGTTCTCTGGAAAGATGAAGCTGGCAACCCTGTGGTCCTTGGTTTCTATTGATGAGTTTTTTCTACAGCTCTTTGAGGAACTTTAGAGCCACAGTTACCCATGCTAAAAAGTCTCAGACCCTATTGGGATAAAAGTTGTAGAAAAGGGGGAGAAGGCACTTAATATTGCGGGTATTCTGGGTCTCCCTGTGGCTGGCTGATCTACCCCCTTCTTGATTAGCCGTTTATTCAAGATATGAATCTCAATAGAGAATTTTAGGTCAATAGTTAAAAGTAAAATGAAAAGTTGAGTCCTATCAACAACATAAACAGAGTTGACAGAAAGGACATTAACATGGGTATATAACCACGATGAAAATGTGCAAACCACTGTCTTCTTGCAAAGAAGCAATAGCGCGACGCCATCGCTCCTTTATTAATCTAAAGGCGAAGCAACTAAGTTTTAATGTACGGATGATATATGTTCAGTATAGTCGGGTAACTGTATCCAACCATAATTGTTAATCAATTTCATGAAGGTGCTTTCTTTCCATATGGTTAACCATGTATAGTACCGGTGTCCTGTTACATGTCTGTATCCGTTGTCCTGTTACATGGTCTGTACCGTGTCCTGTAAAATGTCTGTACCGATGTCCTGTAACATGTCTGTACCGTGTGTTCCTGTAACATGTTCTGTTGCCGTGTTCGGTAACATGTCTGTTACCGTGATCTGTAACATGTCTGTACCGTGTCCTGTAACATGTTTGTACCGTGTCCTGTAACATGTCTGTGCCGTGATCTGGAACATGTCTGTTACGTGTCCTGTAATGTCTGTACGTGCCCCATAACCACACCTAGTGGCGACGATGTCTATACGTGAGGACCACTCTCCTTTCCAGTTATTTTACTCGCATTGGGCATTTGGGATTGGCTGAGTCATAATATAGAGGTGGCAGTGTGCTGTATGTCATAATCTGCGTCAACATCAGGTATTCACCTTGACCTGAACATCACTCCTAAAATATTATCATTCCAGTCTGTTTTCCTATGGTGTTTAAATTTACATTCCATGTTAAAATACGTACGTGCATTTTAGTGTCTTCCTCTTCCTAAAATGATCTATAGTCTCTGAAAATTAAACATCGTCAGTGATATTATGAATAGTTAAGTACTAAAATATTAAAAAAATATAACTGAATTCGCTGGGCAAACGGATGTTCAAAAGGCTTGCCAAAGCACTTTCACCTCTAAATCTGATTTATAAAAATTTATGTATATGAAACTACAAGGCAACAAGGTTTTTGTAAACGGAATGATCAATCAAAAACTTTTGAAATGAAATCATGCAACAAAACGCCCCAATCAGTTTAAGCACGTATTTTATATCACGAACATTAAACATACTAATAAATAGAGACACAGAACATACGGAATAATATTTTTGTCAAAAAGTCACCATTCTCCGTTACATTAATTCAATCATGAAAAATAGTCTGTACTCCCTGTTTACTATGTCTGGGTTGCACCCATATATCAATTCTCCCTGCAGTGAAGTGTGTCAGGAAACTTTCTTCCCCACTATACATCCTAAGGACTGGCAGAACCATGAATCGTTCCTTTAAATGATGGGATAGTAGACAAGGAAGAGTTTTAGTATTATGAAAATTAAGTCCTGAGTATTCCGTGCAAGTGAATGGACAAATTTGCATATTCTTGAAAGTGTTTGGAGTTACACAGAAAAGTAAAATTGCAGGGGGAACTAGGAGGGGTTTTGTTAGGGTAGAATTGTGTAGGTAGAGTGTTACAGAGAAGGATTGTAAGTGACAATTCTTGTAAGGTATGGAGCGAATTGTTGCATTATGGATTTACTGAAGAAGAGGCACTTGACTTGATAAAACTGGGAAGCCCTATGTGCATTTATTGTAAATGTATGGAATAAGGAAGGTTGTTAGAACAGGTCAAGAATTTTATGCCAGATAGTGTGGCTCAGGAGAGAGAGGGAAACTATTTTCACAGAAAAAACGTAGCGACTCAGGACTCAGCTGTGTAATCGTCTCATGAGTGGTAGCATGTTTGTAGAAGGGTTGTGTTAGAAGCGACATACTAGAGGATTCAGGGGAAAAAAGTGTTTGGGATGAGGACAAATCATTGATTTCAAAGTCTGAGTTGTAATTTTGGAAGATTTGAAGTTGTGTATGAATTTAGGAGCATATTTTTGTAAATGAAGAAATTAAAAGATAATATTGGATAACAGATAGGTGACAGGATAACTAAGAATTAGCCAACGGAAAAAATACAAATTTGGATTATCAGATTGGAAGAAGGTAGCATGGAGGAAACTGAATGTATTCATGTATTTGGGATATAGTGAACATGTTCGTGTATGGGTCTTTTTGAAAGACATGGTGAGCATAGAATAGGTGAGTGGGGAAATGTAGGTGGAGTTGTTGTGGCCTATATGGAAAACAATATGTTTATATTCCTAAGCAAATAGATAAATGTACCGAGCAGAGAGAAACAAACACTTTTTTATAGGTATAAGACATAGGTTGTTAATATTACCAATAAGGGGGAGGGGACTAGAGATGTCATTGGTATTGAGCAGTGGTGTTGGTGAATATTTTGCAGAAAATTCGGAGCACAGAAATTAAAGACGGTGTTACACGACCAAACGTTAATAATTCAGAGCGTGAGGAGGGGTTGATGTGGAGTTCTGGAATTTAGAAAGGATGGAAAAAATAGGATTGAATAAAAGAGATATTAAAGCAGAGGTTGAAAAGAAATCAGAAAAAAATGGTCGTTCCAGGAAGGTATGGAGAGAGTGAGGTAAAGGAGGTTTTACTGATGGAGGTTTGAGCAACATATAACAAAGCTATGTGAGTGCGTTAGATCGGAGTGAATGTAGACTACTGGTTTTATGACTTAAACGTGCACTGGACAGTGATGAGTAAAGTAACATTTCTGGACAAACATTCGGGGAATCCAGATAGCAAGAGTGAGTCCTTGAAGGAGGGAGGGATCATCTGAAATGTGATAGTCTCCTCTTCTTCTGGTTAAAACAGATATTTAAATGAATATAATGAATGTGTTTCCTTTCTCTTCATCAACCAACTGGGGGAAGGGGGTGGGAGAGAAAAACCAGTGTGATAAAAAATCAAAGGAATGTAAATAGCTTTGTCGTTTCTGGAAATATTATAATAATCGACTTCGTCGCTGCCTTTAACAAAACAACATGTCAATAGTTTAAATGCAATCTGAGATTTTCAGTTGATTTTATGTCCTAAAGGGAAGAGCAAACTCGGAAGGGTAATTTCTAGGGTTCTGGGGAACGTAAGATACGCAGGTTTGAGACGAGTGTTTGCCCAGCATTCATAAGCACCTCTCGTAAGAGAAGGGACTCGAAAACACGAAGAATTAAGTTTCAACTCAGTCACTAACTGTTGGGACAGAATACCTTACAATACCAAGTTCCCGGTGAAAGTCTTATGACAGCAAGAACAAATGTTGCTCAGTATTACTTTACAGTGTTAATGCTATTTAATTTCACTTAGAACCTGTTAGATTTCGCATCGTAACTCCCTGTGAATAACATCTACTACATATCTTAATATTTTCTAGATATACTTTAATACCCCTAATACACCCAAACTCACTGGATGTCTTTTAATATGCTTTAAAAATATAAAATCAATTATATCTCTCTCCAGAAAAGTTAACATGCGAGAAAGGTCTCAGCTGTGTTATTGAGATACAGGCATTTCAATTGGGTCCGGCAGCAATGATTCTTGATGAGGAAACGACCTGATAGCTGTGTTTGCTGCACTCAATAAGTACGGCTGGATTCAGCGGTCGTTGGGTCTGGTGTGTTGGCTTGGTATATCACGATGTTTCAGTTATCGCTGAGCGGGCTTCACTAGCGCACTCTTTATCAATAGCTGTAGTTTTCACCACCCTCTTATATGTTTGACTTATTAAAATTACGGTTGCTTCAGGGATCATGGCAATTTGTGTACTGGTATAAGACATTTCTGGGTTAACATGTGTGTTGCACTCGCTAGCACAGGACCTGCTTCAGCGGATGATGGGTCAGCTCATATGGATCACTAACGCCCACACTTTAATGCGGTCAGCGTGTGTTTTGGAATACACTACATCAAGCTTACTTCAGTGGTATCCGTGACACACTAATATACGCTTTGTTTCACCTGAACATTAGGACAGTGTATGATGGGACTCACTAGCACATAGAGTCAACGTGTGGTAGACATACACTTACTTAGCTGTCATTTAAGGGAACTTTGTTTTTTCCTGATAAAGAGGCATAGAGAAGTGTGAGTGGATTAATGGAGGGTTTTAATGTGCTTGGAAACACGCTAGACAATAATATACAATGAAAGGAGTGTTATACACATAGGGGTCATTTAGCCGCGGTAGGCAAATGGCAGAAAATTAGGCTTCATACAAGGAAGGAGAGGTTAGATCATTTCTCTTGATACGAAACAATTTATAGCTTCAAAGAACAATTGTCTAGAAGAGTAAAGTAATTTGGATTTAGAAAATTGAAGATTCACCAAACGTATGAGTAAGGATTATTGGGAAACTGGTTCAGGAATACAATTGGGTCGAGATTTGAAAGGAACTATATAGTGATTTACATGCAAAGACGGTCGCTTACCTCTACTCGTTTAAAATCCTCGACCTGTCTCAGTGTGCTAATTCCCCATGTCAGAGTAACATACAGTGAACGTGGACAACTTGTGTAATACGACTCGCCTTATCTGGGGAATCGGATTCCGGACCCCTGAGGTGGGAATATAAGATATATATATATATATTATATTATATATATATAGTTATATATTTTATATAGTTATATATATATATATATATATATTAATATATATATAATATATATATATAATGTCGTGCAAGTATATGTAAAAACTTGTCAATAACAAGAAAAACTCATTTTAAAATTAAGTCCTTTCTAAAATTTTCTCTTATACGTTTTGGTGGTGTTTTTGACTTGAAAAGAAAAAAATTAAATTTTGTCTTTACCAAACATCCTAAAAACCCCCAAGAACTTTTTTTCAAATGCCAAGAAAAATTGTTTGGAAAAAAGGTTGCGAAAAATTTTCCCTTAAGGTTGACGGTTTTAAAAAATAATTTTTATGAAATAAATTTAAAATAAAAAAAAATGGTTAAAAAAAATTTTTGTTTTTTTTTAGACTTTAAATCATTTTAATTAAAGCAAAAAAAAATAAAGGGGAAAGGGGGTTTTTAAACAAAAGAGACCCCCAAATGTTGAGGCTTTGGGGGTTCACTTTCTTGGTTTTACAAAGGCATTTTAAAAAAAATTTTTAATCTTTTTCAATTCCCAAAAAACAAGAAAAAAAAAAGAAATTTAATCTTAAAGGAGGGGGTTTTCCCGGGGGACCCATCTTGGAAAAACCAAAATTTCAAAAAAAAAAAACCCCAATCCCCACAAAACGACCAAAAGGGAACATTCCGGGATCCCCCCCTAAAAATTTTAAAAAGATAAAGCCAAAAAGCCCAAAAAAGATAAGGGCTTTGGAAAAAAAAAAAAAAAAAAAGGGCCAAAAAGAAAAAAAAAGATTTACTAAAAATTAAAGAAAAAAAAAAAAAAAAACCTTTGAAAAGAAAAAGTTGGTAAGGTTAAAGGGGCTGGGGGTAAAAAAGGAAAAGGGGAAAATAAAAAAAAAAAAAATAAAAAAAAAAAAAAAAAAAAAAAAAAAAAAAAAAAAAAAAAAAACAAAATCTGGTATGCAGCCCCCTCCACTGGTGAGTTCTGGGTATCTTGAAAGACTGTTGTTGTTTTTTCAATAAGTCATAAAGATAGCTGAGATGATATTTATATATTTTATTGACTATCATAAAAAAAATATATACATGGAAATCGCTTTTTGTCTCCCCTGGTTTCATCGAATTGGGTTTTTATATGATTTTTTTGTCAAAATTTTGTCCGTTTTTTATCACTCGGTTTTCTCGGTTAAACAGTTGTACCCGTACCGAACATGTCCCCCCAACTCAACAAAGCATCTCAAGCATTCTGAGTCAGTTGGTGGGGGGGGTGTGATGGTGGTAGAGATTTTTTATTCCCTCCCCTTCCCCTCACCGTTTTCCTCATCAAAAAGGTCGTCTAAAAAGGTTGAAGTGATATTAAATGTTCTTTTTATCCAATTCAAAAGTCCTTTATATTTATTTTCATTTTTTTGTATGTAAAATGTTGATATCCCTTTAAAATGTATTTTTTGTTAATATTTTTCTCGTTGGAAAAGATTAATTGGTTCAATTATTTCTTATGGGCAATTTCCTTCATTTTTTGTCGAAACTTTTCTTGTCTTATTTGATAGAATAAAAATATACTGCAGAAAAGAGACGTTTTTTCATTGATTTCACAATAAAAAAGGCCCTTGAAATTGAGTCAAAGTGCGGAAATGTTAAATTTTGTCGATTTTCAAAGAAAAAACAAATGCGTCCCCAACCAAAAAGGGGTCAAAAACCCATTCTAATACACATTTCATAATGGGTTGAAATTATTTATAATTTTATAACAATAATGCGTAGTCTAATAACGATAATTTCTTTTTCTTGTGTGATTAAAATTCAAAATAGAAAGTAAGGGGGGCCGGGGAGTGTGACAAATGAACGAGAAAAATGTTATTTAAGTGCCGGGGTTTTCTGCATTGTTTATTTGGACCCCATTCTGAAATGCATTTTTTTAATTTTGGGGAAATTAAGTGTAAGGTAAAATTTTGAAAGTAACAAGAAAAGGTAAAGGGGAGGGGGATCAAAAGATTTGAAAAGAAAAATTGGTAAAATTGGGGAAGAGTATGGGGAAAAAGCGAATGTTTTCAATCTTTGGGAATTTATGTGTCGGCAGATGGTTTATGAAAGGGGAGGTTATCATGAATTTTGAAGGAAAAAATAAAAAGGGGAGGGTGTGTTGAGGAATGTGGAGACAAAAAATGTTATCTTGGAGGGAAAAAGGGGAAAGTATGAAAGTAAGTAGTACCAAAACATTATTGGGTGTGAACTTGGGGTTTTGAAGCAGCAGTGAGTGGTGGTTGGGGCAGTGGGAGTTTATCTAAGGTCAATGTGTGGTGTAAAAAATTATGCAGAAAATAAGGATGAAAGAGTGAAGAGTTTTTGGGATAGTGAGGTAAGTTGAGTATTTGGAAAAAGGGAAATTTTTTCCAGTAAAGAGGCCTTGACAAGGTGTGTGATGTCACCGTGGTTGTTTAAAATATTTATAGTGGGGTTGTAAGAGAAATAAAGGAGGGTTTGGCAAAAGGCGTGGAGTTAAAAGATAAAGAATACCAAAAGTGGGATTTTTTTTACGTGTCTTTGCTGATGCACTGTGCTCTTGGGAGTTTGAAAAGAAATTTGCAGAGTTGGTGGATGAATTTGGTAGGGTTGTAAAAGAAAAAATTAAAGGTGATTTCAGGAAAGAGTAAGGTTTGAGGATAACAAAAAGATTAGGTGATGAAAGATTGGATATCAGATTGGGGGGAGAAAAGTTTGGAGGAGGTGAAGTATTCGATATTTGGGGGTGGCGTGTCAGGGATGGGTCTATGAAAGATGAGGTGAATATAGAATTGATGAGGAAAAAAATGGTGGTGCATTAGGAGTCTGTGGGACAAAGAACTTTGTCCTTGGAAGCAAAGGGGGAATGTATGAGGTATAGTTTTACCCAAAGCTTTATGGGGGTGAAGGTGGGTTAGAAATTTTCAGCGAGGGGGAAGGCTGGGGGGAGTGGAGAGTATGTTTTAGGGCAATGTGTGGGGTAATAAAGCAGAGAATTGTAGTTTGGAAATTAGGAGGATGCGGGGGTTACCAAAACTGTTGTCCCGAGGGCTGAGGAAAGGGTTGTTTTGGGATTGGACATGTAGAGGAAAAGGGGCGAAAAAAAGAATGATTCAAAAGTGTATCAGTCTGTAGTGGAAGGGAAGGGGGTAGGGTCGGCCTAGGAAAGGTTGGGGGGAGGGGGGGAAAAGGGGGTTTTTTGTGCGAGGGGTTGGATTCCCGAGGGATGCTGACGTGTTTGATAGGAGTGAAAGGAGACAAAAGTTTTTTTTAAAACTTGAGGTGTTGGGTGTGAGCAAATTAAATTTATGAAGGGATTCAGGGGAAACCGGAGGGGATTGGTCTGGAGATGGGGAAATCTGCCCGACTCTGAAGGAGGGGTGTTAAGTTTCAGTTTAAAAACTGATGTAAAGCACCCCTTTGGGAAGCAGTGATGGGGTGAAAGATGGTGAAAATTTTTTTTTTTCGGGCCCCCCTGCCTTGGTGGGAATAGGCCAGTGTGATAATAATAAAAAAAAATGATTGAGGTGTATAAATGGAAAACAGGAATTAATAAAGGGGATGTAAATAGCGTGCTAAAATATGTAACATAGACAGGACTTGCAGCAATGGTTTCAGTTGGAAAAATTCAGATTCAGGAAGGATATAGGAAAGCACTGGTTTAGTAATAGAGTTGTGGATGAGTGGAACAAACTCCCAAGTACAGTTATTCAGGCTAAAACGTTGTGTCGTTTTAAAAATAGGTTAGATAAATACATGAGCGGGTGTGGGTGGGTGTGAGTTGGACCTGACTATCTTGTGCTGCTGGGTCTGGTGCCGTGCTCCTTCCTTGAGTGGAGGTGACCAGACTGAGTGGGTCATGGGGGGGACATAGACCTGCTCCACATGGGTCAGTATGCCTGTTGCAGTGCTCCTTCTTTCTTATGTTCTTATATAGATATTATATATTATATATATAAATATATATATATTTTATATATATATATATATATATATTATATATATATATATATATACATAGGAAGTCACCTCTATAGCTGGAATGGGGACCCTCATCCTCAGAGAAGACAATAAACGTACCTCAGGGAAAACTCAAGGTTCTCCCCGGAGCTGTTTGAATATATATATATTTATATATATATAGGGAGGTACCTCTTGAACTGTCCTTGGGACCCTCATCATCAGAGAAAAGAATAAACTTGCTTCAGGGAAAGCTCAAGGAGCGTGATAGCAAAAATAATTTCTATTATATTTTTGGTCCAATTTCAAGGGAAAAATTTACAGTGATTTAAGCAGCGTTTGAAGCCTACACACTGTGTTTGTAGTGACTTATTGTCTTATAAGAGAGATAGAAAAAATAAATAGTGCCTTATCCTACATGGCATAAAACTCCCCCTTTTCTTAAAAATTTGGGTAAGACATACAATGCTCTATTTGACATCAGATGAAAGATAAGAGCTAGATAATCTTGGCACCAACGCTTTTTTGAGTGAAAATGTCAATAGATTGCATAATAAAATTTTGTTTTTTTTTTTTTTTTTGTGTGAGGAAAAAAAATCATTATCAAAAAACCTGTGTAAAATCATGACACCCTACAAATAGTTTTTTCCAAAAATGGAAAATAATGTCAATAACTTATTCCTGAGTTATACATATGTAGTGCGTTTTCTGTAAAACTCTACGGTCATGGCACGCCCACATTTCAGTATGTTAGACACCTAAACACATGTTGACAACACACAGGTGACTGAGTATTATCATCATTCCCTGAATTTGAAGGGAGTTCTCAGAGAATTTGCAATGTAGTGATTTAGAATGAAAACAATCATAAAAATGGTAATTTTGGGAGTAAAAAAAACACGTTTTGCCATCATGTCCTTTTGACGAAAGTAAAAACCAAAAAATTACTTTTTTGGGGAAAAACATATTTTAGAAATTTGATAGAAACAAGCTAATTACATCAACATGTTGCCAAAATTATGCACTATTTTTTGTCAAGGAAACTTCTTTTATCATAATTTTTAAATTTTTCTTTTTTTTTATCACCCCTAAAACAATTCAAGCACTCCTCAAGGTTCTCCCTGAAGCTGTTTGAAAATTGTTTTCTCCTATACCCCCTATATTTTTATTATACTTTATTTAAAGACAAAATACATTGACAAAATACACTGACAAAACAATGAAAAAAATACAATAGGGGTATAACAGCTAGACAACTCAGAGCTACATCTCGAAACTTCGTTCAGCCCCCCTGCGGTGGGCACGTGCCCAGAATCTTGCAGGCATTTCCTCTCTGGATCGCAACATGAGTCTCTGAAAGATGAAGCTGGCCACCCTGTGGTCCTTGGTTTCTATGATGAGTTTTTCACCCAGCTCTTTGGGGAAAACTTTAGAGCACATTTTCCCCCATGTAAAAAAGTCTCAGACCCTATTGGGTTTGAAGTTGTAGAAAGGGGGAAGGCCTTAATATTGGGGGGTATTCTGGGTTTCCTGTGGCGGGTGATCAACCCCTTCTTGATTAGCCAGGAAATTCACCAGATATGAATCCAATAGAGAATTTTTGGTCAATAGTTAAAAGTAAAATGAAAGTAGAGTCCATCACAACCATAACAGAGTTGACAGAAAGACTAACATGGGTATATAACCACGATGACAATGTGCAAACCCACTGTCCTTCTTGCAAAAAAAAGCATACGCGACGCATCCCCTCCTTTAATTAACCCTAAAGGGCGGAGCAACTAATTTTTAAAATGTACGGAATATATGTTCAGTATATTCGGGTAAACTGTATTCACCAAAATTGTATCATTCATAAAGGGTTTACTTTCTTTCCATATGGTTAACCATGTATGTACCGTGTCCTGTAACATGTCTGTACCGTGTCCTGTAACATGTCTGTACCGTGTCCTGTAACATGTCTGTACCGTGTCCTGTAACATGCCCTGTACGTGTCCTGTAACATGTTTGGCCGTGTCTGAAACATGTCTGTACCGTGATCTGTAACATGTCTGTACCGTGTCTGTAACTGTTTGACCGTGCCCTGTAACTTTGTCTGTGCCGTGATCTGTAACATGTCTGTCCGTGTCCTGTAACATGTCTGTACCGGCCCATAACACACCTAGTTGGCGACGATGTCTTTTACGTGAGAGACCACTCTCCCTCTTCCAGTTATTTTACTCGCATTGGGCAATTTTGGATTGGTTGAGTACCATATATAGAAGTGGCAGGTGTTTGTCTGTCATAATCTGCATCAACAGTCAGGTAATCACCTTGCCCTGACATCACTCTAAAATATTATCATTCCAGTTGTTTTCCTTTGTGTTTTAAACTTTACATTCCATGTTAAATACGTACGTGCATTTCAGTGTCTTCCTTTTCCCAAAATGATCTATGTCTCTGAAAATTAAACCTCGTCAGTGATATTATGATAGTTTAAGTACTAAAAAATTAAAAAAATAATAACTGAATTCGCTGGTTAAACGGATGTTCAAAAGGTTTGCAAAGCACTTTCCCCTCTAAATCTGATTATAAAAATTTATGTCTATGAAACTACAAGGTCAACAAGGTTTGTAAACGGAAATGATCAATCAAAAACTTTGAAATTAAATCATGCCCAAAAAAACGCCCATCAGTATCAAGCCACGTAATTTATATACGAACATTAAACTACTAATAAATAGAGACACGAACATACCGGAAATTAATTTTGTCAACCAGTCACCATCTCCGTTACATTAATTCATTCATTTAAAATAGTCTGTACTCCTCTGTTTACTATTTTCTGGGTTGCCATATATCAATTCTCCCCTGCAGGAGTGTGTCAGGAAACTTTCATCCCAACTACACATCCTAAGGATGGCAGACACCATGAATCGTTCCTTTAAATGATGGGATAGTAGACAAGGAAGAGTTTTAGAATTATTGAAAATAAAATCTGAGTATTCCGTGCAAAGTGAATGACAAATTTGCAATATTCTTGAAAGAGTTAAGGTTACACAGAAAGTAAAATTGCAGGGGAACTAGGGGGTTTTGTAAGGGTAGAATATGTGTAGGTAAGTGTTTACAGTGAAGGATGTAAGTGAAAAATTCTTATAAGGTATGGAGCGACTTGTTGCATTTATGGATTTACTGAAGAAGAGGCACTTGATTGATAAACTGGGGAAGCAATGTGACAGATATTGTAAATGTATGGAATAAAGAGAAGGTTGTTAGAACCAGTCAAGAATTTTATGCAGATAGTGTGGCTCAGGAGAGAGGGGAACTTTTTCCCGAAAAAAGTAGGACTCAGACTCAGCTGTGTAATGTCACAATGGTGGTTTTGCATGTTTGTAGAAGGAGTTGTGTTAGAAGCGAATACTAGGATTCAGGGAAAAGTGTGGGATTGAAAGACAAATCATCTGATACAAAGTCTGAGTTTTAATTTTGGAAGATTTTGAAGGTTGATGGATGAATTTAGGAGCATATGTAAAAAGAAGAAAATTAAAAGAAAATATTGAAAACAGATAGATGACAGGAATAACTAGAAAATCTAGCCAACGAAAAAAATTTGGGTATCAATGGGAAGAAGGTAGCATGGAGGAATGAATGTATTCATGTATTTGGGAGTGAAAAATGTTCGTGAATGGGTCTTTTAAGACAAGGTGAGCCATAGAATTAGGTGAGTGGGGAAATAGTAGGTGGAGTGTTGAGGCATATATGGAAAACCCAAAAAGTTTATATTCCTAAGCAAAAAAGATAATGAACCCGAGCAGAGAGAAACAAACACTTTTTATAGGTTTTAAGACTAGGTTTTAAATATTACAATAAGGGTGGAGGGATAGAGTGTCATGGTATGAGCAGTGGGTTGGGAATATTTTGCAGAAAATTCGGAGCACAGAAATTAGAAAGACGGTGTTCCACGACCAAACGTATAAAATTTAGGCGCTGAGGAGGGGTTTATGAGGAGTTCTGGAAATTTAGAAAGGATGGAAAAAAGGATGAATAAAAGAGAATATAAAGCAGGGATTGAAGAAATCAGAAAAAAATGGTCGTTCCAGGAATGAATGGAGAGGTGAGGGTAAAGGAGGTTTTCACTGATGGAGGTTTGAGAAAATATAAAAAAGTATTGTGAGTGCGTTAGATCGGAGTGAATTTTAGACTACTGGTTTTTTTGACTTAACGTGCAACTGGACCGTGAGTAAAGTAACATTTCTGAAAACATTCGGGAAAAAAGATAGCAAGAGTTGAGTCCTGAATGGGGGGAGGATCATCTGAAAAAGGGATGTCTCCACATCTTCTGGTAAAACAGATATTAAATGAATATTAATGAATGTGTTTCCTTTCTCTTCATCAACCAACCTGGGGGAGGGGGGGAGAGAAAACCAGTGTGATAAAAAATCAAAGGATGTAAATAGCTTTGTCGTTTCTGGTAAATTATAATAATCGACTTACTCGTTGCCTTTACAAAACAACATGTCAATAGTTTAAAATGCAAATCCTGAGATTTTCAGTAGATTTTATGTCTAAAGGGAAGAGCAAAACTCGTAAGGGTAATTCAGGTCCTGGAGAACGTAAGATACTCAGGTTTGATCCGAGTGTTTGCCCAGCATCAAAGCACCTCTCGTAAGAGAAGGACTCGAAAACACGAAGAATTAAAGTTATCAACTCAGTCACTAACTGTTGGACAGAATACCTTACAATAACAAGTTCCCGGTGAAAGTCTTTATGACAGCAAGCAACAAATGTTTGCTCAGTATTACTTTACGATGTTAATGCTATTTAATTCACTTAGAACCTGTTAGATTTCGCATCGAACACCCTGTGAATAACACTCTACAACATATCTTAATATTTCTAGATATCTTTAATACCCCATAATACACCCAAAACTCACTGGATGTCTTTAATATGCTTTAAAACATATAAAATCAATTATATCTCTCTCCAGAAAAGTTAACATGCGAGAAAGTCAGCTGTGTTATTGCAGATACAGGCATTCAATTTGGGTCCGGACAGCAATGAATCTTGATGAGGAACGACCTGATAGCGTGTTTGCTGCACTCATTAACGTACGCTTGATTCAGCGGTCGTTGGGTCAGCGTGTGTTGGTCTAGGTATATCACGCTTGTTTCAGTTATCGCTGAGCCGGGTTCACTAGCGCACTCCTTTATCAATAGCTGCTAGTTCACCCACCCTCTTATATGTTTGACTTATTAAATTACGGTTGCTTCAGGGATCACTGGTCAACTTGTGTACTGGTATAAGACACTTTCTGGGTTAACATGTGTGTTGGACTCGCTAGCACAGACCTGCTTCAGCGGATGATGGGTCAGCTCATATGGCTCACTAACGCACACTTAATGGGTCAGCGTGTGTTTTGGATACACTACCTCAAAGCTTACTTCAGTGGTATCCGTGACACACTAATATACGCTTGTTTCACTGAACAATTAGACAGTGTATGATGGACTCACTAGCACACTAGGTCAACGTGTGTTAGACATACACTTACTTTAGCTGTCATTAAGGTAACTTTGTTTTTTTCCTGATAAAAGAGGCATAGAGAAGTGTGAGTGATTAATGGAGGGTTTTTATGTGCTGGAACACGCTAGAGCAATAATATACATGAAGGAGTGTTATACCCATAGGGGTCATTTAGCGCGGGGCAAATGGCAGAAAATTAGGCTTCATACAAGGAAGGAGAGGATAGATCCATTTCTCTAGATCAAGAACAATTTACTAGCTTCAAAGAACAATCGTCTAGAAGAGCTAAAGTAATTTGGATTAGAAAAATTGAAGATTCCAAACGTATGAGTAAGGATTATTGGGAAAACTGGTTCAGGAATACAAATGGGTCGATTAGAAAGGCAACTATATAGTTAATATTACATGCAAAGAAGGTCGCTTCCCTCTACTCGTTTTCAAATCCTTAGTCCTGTCTCCAGGTGTGCAAAATCCCCATTCAGAGTAACATACAAGTGAACATGGACGAACTTGTGTAATACGAACTCGCCTTATCTGGGAATCGATTCGCGACCCCTTGGGTGGGAATAATATATATATATAAGTATATATATATATATATATATATATATATATAATGTCGTGCAGGAATATGTAAAACTAGTCATTAACAAGAACTCATTTAAAATTAAGTACCTTTCATAAAATTTTCTCTTATACGTTTTTAAAGATATATTTTTTTCATTAATGTTAAGTAAAAAATTTTTAATTTTGCACACCAAAAGAATCTAGAAAACTTACCTAATTTTTATTATAACAAGAGAAATTTATTTTAGCCTAACCCAACTAAATATATTTTAGATTTGTTTACAATAATTTAATACTAAACACACCAAGTGAAATATATTTTTTTCGTTAGGTTCAGAATGATTTTGGCGAAATTATTGCATACACATATTTTCACTTGTCCTATATGGCAAGATGAGCGTTGCTGTTTAAGTGTCTGACGTTATCCCTCACTACCGCTTTACTCCTTGCACTCTCGTCCTATGCTATTTCTACTCTAATTCTGGTAATGGCTTGCAGGAGTGAGTGACCAGTATCTAACAGTGATGCAGGACCAGACTCAACCTTGCAAAATGCAACCTCAACAGGTGAAATACTTGCGCTGGCAGCGGTGTGATGACAAGTTGCCGGAAGCTGATGACGTATCGTCGTACATAGGCCTTCTATCACTATTTTGTAACTCCTTCACCCGTGATGTTTATAACCATATATGCTCATGCATCCCGCGTTCCTCAAGTGATTTCACTTTTCACTTATTACAGAATACACTTCACATTCGGTGTTACACTTTATATGTATAATGGCATACAAACTGTTGTGACGTCACTGCTTCAGTAGGCCTACTGCCACCTTCCCTTGTTGTATATTTTATTTTTTCTTTCTCCTTTTGCTTATTAACTTTTTCACTCTCACATTACGGTGCCCCACATTTCACTTGTTAACCAAACGCTGGTAATTCTTGATCACCCGTTTCCACACTCACTTTGATCTTTTTATGTTTGTATCTGTGTGGCAACAGTGCCTAGTAGATCCACAATGGTTTGGCACTTTTAAAAGAAAATACTGAATTTAGGTTTCCCCTCGAAATTTTTCAACTAATAACTATAGTTATCGCTCGTAGGTTTGTTCACTGACTTTGTCACTACCACTGATTACTGCTAGGGATTATTGCACGCCTCAAAAACACGAAGGTTCTCGGAGCCTTGTGTACCCACGTCTGCACCCACCGTGTGTGTGTGTGTGTGTGTGTGTGGTGTGTGTGCGTGCGTGTGTGTGTGTGTGTGTGTGTGTTTGTGTGTGTGACCGGTTGTGGAAGTGTGAATTGCTCATTACTCTAAAATTTGTTCATGATTGTAGCCATGTATAAACGCAAGTAACCATTCTTACAGTATTCATTACCTTTGTAACTTGTGAGTTCATTACCTCGTACCTAGTTCAGCCATAAAAACTATGGGACCCAGTCCCTGGACCCATTATGTACCTCTGTAATCTGTAAATACCTTTGTAACTTATCAAGATCGTTACTAGACCTACCTGGAGTTCATTACATTTGTAAATTGTGAATTCATTACCTCTGTAACTTGCTCAGCTATCAAAACTTTGAGGCCCAGTCCCTGGACCCATTATGTACCTCTGTAATCTTTTGACAACCGCCCACAGGATGGGCATGGGGTGTATAATAAAGATATTAAACTGATAGCACAGTGCTCTCAGTGGTGCTGACAGTGACAATAACCAATAGTGGTAAACACATCACTGGTGGCACAGTGCTCTCAGTGGTGCTGACAGTGACAATAACCAATAGTGGTAAACACATCACTGGTTGCACAGTGATCTCAGTGGTGCTTACAGTGACAATAACCAACATTGGTAAACACATCACTGGTTGCACAGTGCTTTCAGTGGTGCTCAGGGACAATAACCAATATTGGTAAACACATCACTGGTTGCACAGTGCTCTCAGTGGTTCTGACAGTGATAATAACCAATATTGGTAAACACATCACTGGTGGAACAGTGCTGTCAGTGGTGCTGGCAGTGACAATAACCAACAGTGGTAAACACATCACTGGTAGTATAGTACTCTCAGCGGTGCTGGTAGCTCAGTGCTTTCAGCAGTGCTGACAGTGACAATAACCAACATTGGTAAACACATGACTGGTGCCACAGTGCTCTCAGTGGTGCTGACAGTGGCATTAACCAACATTGGAAAACACATGACTGGTGGCACAGTGCTCTCAGTGGTGCTGACAGTGACATTAACCAACAGTGGTAAACACATCACTGGTAGTATAGTACTCTCAGTGGTGCTGAGAGTGACATTAACCAACATTGGTAAACACATGACTGGTGGCACAGTGCTCTCAGTGGTGCTGGCAGTGACATTAACCAACAGTGATAAACACATGACTGGTGGCACAGTGCTCTCAGTGGTGCTGACAGTGACATTAACCAACATTGGTAAACACATCACTGGTAGCACAGTGCTCTCAGTGGTGCTGACAGTGACAGTAACCAGCAGTGGTAAACACATCACTGGTGGCACAGTACTCTCAGTAGTGTTGACAGTGGCAACAACCAACAGTGATAAACACATCACTGGTTAGCACAGTGCTCTCAGTGGTGTTGACAGCGGCAACCAATAGTGGTAAACACATCACTGTTAGCAGAGTACTCTCAGCGGTGCTGAGAGTGACTATAACCAACAGTGGTAAACACATCACTGGTAGCTCAGTGCTTTCAGCAGTGCTGACAGTGACAATAACCAACATTGGTAAACACATCACTGGTGGCACAGTGCTCTCAGTGGTGCTGACAGTGACAATAACAACGGTGGTAAACACATCACTGGTGGCACAGTGCTCTCAGTGGTGCTGACAGTGACAATAACAACGGTGGTAAACACATCACTGGTGGCACAGTGCTCTCAGTGGTGCTGACAGTGACAATAACAACGGTGGTAAACACATCACGTAGACAACAGTGCTCTCAGTGGTGCTGACAGTGACAATAACCAACAGTGGTAAACACATCACTGGTGACACAGTACTCTCAGTGGTGCTGACAGTGACAATAACCAACAGTGGTAAAAACATCATTGGTAGCACAGTGCTCTCAGTGGTGCTGACAGTGACAATAACCAACAGTGGTAAACACATCACTGGTAGCACAGTGCTCTCAGTGGTGCTGACATTGACAATAACCAACAGTGGTAAAAACATCATTGGTAGCACAGTGCTCTCAGTGGTGCTGACAGTGACAATAACCAACAGTGGTAAACACATCACTGGTGACACAGTACTCTCAGTGGTGCTGACAGTGACAATAACCAACAGTGGTAAACACATCACTGGTGGCACAGTGCTCTCAGTGGAGCTGACAGTGACAATAACCAACAGTGGTAAACACATCACTGGTGACACAGTACTCTCAGTGGTGCTGACAGTGACAATAACCAACAGTGGTAAACACATCACTAGTAGTACAGTGCTCTCAGTGGAGCTGACATTGACAATAACCAACAGTGATAAACACATCACTGGTGACACAGTACTCTCAGTGGTGCTGACAGTGACAATAACCAACAGTGGTAAAAACATCATTGGTAGCACAGTGCTCTCAGTGGTGCTGACAGTGACAATAACCAACAGTGGTAAACAGATCACTGGTGACACAGTACTCTCAGTGGTGCTGACAGTGACAATAACCAACAGTGGTAAACACACCACTGGTGGCACAGTGCTCTCAGTGGAACTGACAGTGACAATAACCAACAGTGGTAAACACATCACTGGTGACACAGTACTCTCAGTGGTGCTGACAGTGACAATAACCAACAGTGGTAAACACATCACTGGTGGCACAGTGCTCTCAGTGGAGCTGACAGTGACAATAACCAACAGTGGTAAACACATCACTGGTGACACAGTACTCTCAGTGGTGCTGACAGTGACAATAACCAACAGTGGTAAACACATCACTAGTAGTACAGTGCTCTCAGTGGAGCTGACATTGACAATAACCAACAGTGGCAAACACATCACTGGTGACACAGTACTCTCAGTGGTGCTGACAGTGACAATAACCAACAGTGGTAAACACATCACTGGTGGCACAGTGCTCTCAGTGGTGCTGACATTGACAATAACCAACAGTGGTAAACACATCACTGGTGACACAGTACTCTCAGTGGTGCTGACAGTGACAATAACAATGGTGGTAAACACATCACTGGTGACACAGTACTCTCAGTGGTGCTGACAGTGACAATAACCAACAGTGGTAAACACATCACTGGTGGCACAGTGCTCTCAGTGGTGCTGACATTGACAATAACCAACAGTGGTAAACACATCACTGGTGACACAGTACTCTCAGTGGTGCTGACATTGACAATAACCAACAGTGGTAAACACATCACTGGTGGCACAGTGCTCTCAGTGGTGCTGACATTGACAATAACCAACAGTGGTAAACACATCACTGGTGACACAGTACTCTCAGTGGTGCTGACATTGACAATAACCAACAGTGGTAAACACATCACTGGTAGCACAGTGCTCTCAGTGGTGCTGACAGTGACAATAACCAACAGTGGTAAACACATCACTGGTGGCACAGTGCTCTCAGTGGTGCTGACAGTGACAATAACAACAGTGGTAAACACATCACTGGTAGCACAGTGCTCTCAGTGGAGCTGACATTGACAATAACCAACAGTGGTAAACACATCACTGGTAGCACAGTGCTCTCAGTGGTGCTGACATTGACAATAACCAACAGTGGTGAACACATCACTGGTGGCACAGTGCTCTCAGTGGTGCTGACATTGACAATAACCAACAGTGTTAAACACATCACTGGTGGCACAGTGCTCTCAGTGGTGCTGACATTGACAATAACCAACAGTGGTGAACACATCACTGGTGACACAGTGCTCTCAGTGGTGCTGACATTGACAATAACCAACAGTGGTAAACACATCACTGGTGGCACAGTGCTCTCAGTGGTGCTGACAGTGACAATAACAACAGTGGTAAACACATCACTGGTAGCACAGTGCTCTCAGTAGTGCTGACAGTGACAATAACCAACAGTGGTAAACACATCACTGGTGACACAGTACTCTCAGTGGTGCTGACAGTGACAATAACAACAGTGGTAAACACATCACTGGTGACACAGTGCTCTCAGTGGTGCTGACATTGACAATAACCAACAGTGGTAAACACATCACTGGTGACACAGTACTCTCAGTGGTGCTGACATTGACAATAACCAACAGTGGTAAACACATCACTGGTAGCACAGTGCTCTCAGTGTTGATGGAAGACAGTCAAACCTGGGTTTGACTACCTAATGACACTAATATTTTGAACGCTGATTCTAAATGTAATATCACTTTTTCTCCATAACGTAATTATAATTAACATGTAAATATTGCTGCTTTTATTTTCATTGGTGGTCTGTAATGTTTACTGACTGCCGCCCAATGGATGGGTGAGAAGCGCGAAATAAAACTGTCACTCTAAATGACTGGTCTGGAAATAATAATTTTTATATACAGACACAGACACAGACTCAGACACACACACACACACACACACACACACACACACACACACACACACACACACACACACACACACACACACACACACACAGAGTCACAGTGTCAGAGTGGGCACCTGTGACCAGCGGGGTCCCACAGGGGTCAGTCCTAGGACCAGTGCTGTTTCTGGTATTTGTGAACGACATGACGGAAGGAATAGACTCTGAGGTGTCCCTGTTTGCAGATGACGTGAAGTTGATGAGAAGAATTCACTCGATCGAAGACCAGGCAGAACTACAAAGGGATCTGGACAGGCTGCAGACCTGGTCCAGCAATTGGCTCCTGGAGTTCAATCCCACCAAGTGCAAAGTCATGAAGATTGGGGAAGAGCAAAGAAGACCGCAGACGGAGTACAGTCTGGGGCCAGAGACTACAAACCTCACTCAAGGAAAAAGATATTGGGGTGAGTATAATACCAAGCACATCTCCTGAAGCGCACATCAACCAAATAACTGCAGCAGCATATGGGCGCCTAGCAAACCTCAGAACAGCATTCCGACATCTTAATAAGGAATCGTTCAGGACCCTGTACACCGTGTATGTTAGGCCCATATTGGAGTATACGGCACCAGTTTGGAACCCACACCTAGCCAAGCACGTAAAGAAACTAGAGAAAGTGCAAAGGTTTGCAACAAGACTAGACCCAGAGCTAAGAGGTATGTCCTACGAGGAGAGGTTAAGGGAAATCAACCTGACGACACTGGAGGACAGGAGAGATAGGGGGGACATGATAACGACATACAAAATACTGAGAGGAATTGACAAGGTGGACAAAGACAGGATGTTCCAGAGATTGGACACAGTAACAAGGGGACACAGTTGGAAGTTGAAGACACAGATGAATCACAGGGATGTTAGGAAGTATTTCTTCAGCCACAGAGTAGTCAGTAAGTGGAATAGTTTGGGAAGCGATGTAGTGGAGGCAGGATCCATACATAGCTTTAAGCAGAGGTATGATAAAGCTAACGGCTCAGGAGAGTGACCTAGTAGCGATCAGTGAAGAGGCGGGGCCAGGAGCTCGGACTCGACCCCAGCAACCTCAACTAGGTGAGTACAACTAGGTGAGTACACACCCACACACACACACAGACACACACACACACACAGGAGATTTATGGAAGTTTTAACAGTAGAGACAGGAAGGGCTCTGAGAAGACAGCACAGAGGGGAACATCAAGATGGAATATACCAACAAGTGTTGGATGACATACGAACAACCGAGGAGGAGGTGCAGAAGCTGCTAAGTGACCTTGATACCTCAAAGGCAATGGGACCGGACAACATCTCTCCATGGGTCCTTAGAGAAACAGCAGAGATGCTCCTAACCACAATCTTCAACACATCCCCTGAAACCGGGCAACTACCTGAGAAATGAAAGACAGCAAATGTAGTCCCCATATTTAAGAAAGGAAACAAAAATGAGGCACTAAACTACAGACCTGTGTCTCAGACATGCATTGTGTGCAAAGTCATGGAGAAGATTATCAGGAGGAGAGTGGTGGAACACCTGGAATGGTACAATATTATAAATGAAAACCAGCATGGGTTCATGGAAGGCAAATCCTGTGTCACAAACCTTCTGGAGCTTTATGACAAGGTAACAGAAGTAAGACACGAGAGAGAGGGGTGGGTTGATTGCATTTTCCTAGACTGCAGGAAGGCCTTTGACACAGTTCCCCACAAGAGATTAGTGCAGAAGCTGGATGATCAGGCGCATATAACAGGGAGGGCACTGCAATGGATCAGGGAATACCTGACAGGGAGGCAACAATGAGTCATGGTACGTGAAGAGGTATCACAGTGGGCGCCTGTGACGAGCGGGGTACCACAGGGGTCAGTTCTAGGACCAGTGCTATTTTTGATATATGCGAATGACATGATGGAAGGAATAGACTCTGAAGTGTCCCTATTCACAGATGATGTGAAGTTGATGAGAAGAATTAAATCGGATGAGGATGAGGCAGGACTGCAAAGAGACCTGGACAGGCTGGACATGTGGTCCAGATACTGGCTTCTCGAATTCAACCCTGCCAAATGCAAAGTCATGAAGACTGGGGAGGGGCAAAGAAGACCGCAGACAGAGTATAGGCTAGGTGGACAAAGACTACAGACCTCACTCAGGGAGAAAGACCTTGGGGTGACCATAACACCGAGCACATCACCGGATGCACACATCAACCAAATAACTGCTGCAGCATACGGGCGCCTGGCAAACCTGAGAATAGCGTTCTGATACCTTAATAAGGAATCGTTCAAGACACTGTACACTGTGTATGTTAGGCCCATACTTGAGTATGTAGCACCAGTCTGGAACCCACACCTGGTCAAGCACGTCAAGAAGTTAGAGAAAGTACAAAGGTTTGCAACAAGGCTAGTCCCAGAGCTCAGGGGAATGTCATACGAGGAAAGATTGAGGGAAATCGGACTGACGACACTGGAGGACAGAAGGATCAGGGGAGACATGATAACGACATACAAGATACTGCAGGGAATAGACAAGGTGGACAGAGATAGGATGTTCCAGAGAGGGGACACAGAAACAAGGGGTCACAACTGGAAGCTGAAGACTCAGATGAGTCACAGGGATGTTAGGAAGTATTTCTTCAGTCATAGAGTCATCAGGAAGTGGAATAGCCTAGTAAGTGAAGTAGTGGAGGCAGGAACCATACATAGTTTTAAGAAGAGGTATGACAAAGCTCAGGAAGCAGAGAGGGAGAGGACCTAGTAGCGATCAATGAAGAGGCGGGGCCAGGAGCTGAGTCTCGACCCCTGCAACCACAATTAGGTGAATACACACACACAGACGACGACGACTACATCATCAGCATCTGGTAACTTGTCATCGCACTGCTGCCAGCGCAAGTATTGCTCACCTATTGTGGTTGCATGTTGTCGGGTTCTGGATTCTGGTCTTGCATCACTATTAGATACTGGACACTCACTCCTGCAAGCTATTATCAGAATTAGAGTAGAAATAGCATAGGTAAGGTGAAGATAGGGGTGATGAGACTGTGAGGAGGAGAGCAGTCTAGCGAGGGGTAACGTCAGACACTCCTATAAGTGAGACAAGATAAATTTTACAACCTAGTTACTTTCTGTATTTTATAAGTAAACTTGATAAGTGTTAAAAGTACTATTGGTAAGCTTTAGAATTACTGGTATTACTACTGGTATTTATTAGCAGTATTAATACTTAGAAGTGGGGGCACACACACACACACACACATACACACACTAGGAAGCTAGGAAGTCCTCTCTCAATGTGAGAAAGGAATAAGTTAATAACCAGCAGTAAATGATACTTAAATCCAGAAAGGGCAATAAGTGGAGAGAGTAGCAATGCTAGGAAAGACAGTTGGGACTAAATTTGAGCCTACATGACAGAGAGGTATAACGGATCTTTCAACCACAACAACCCCTCCCCTACCCCCCTAACCATCTCTCCCTCACACACACACACACACACACACACACACAAGGGTAGACACTCATAGAAGCTTTAGACCCTAATATCAATTTCCGTATTTTATAAGTAGAATTGATAAGTGTTAGAATTACTATTGGTAGGTTTTTCAGGATTACTGGTATTTATTAGCAGTATCTCCCCCTCACACCTCCAGCAAACACACGAACACATACACACAAGCACACACACACACACACACACACGCGCACACACACACACTACAGACCTGTATCACTAACGTGTATAGTATGCAAGGTCATGGCGAAGATCATCAGGAGGAGAGTGGTGGGGCACCTGGAAAGAAACAAGTGTATAATTGACAACCAGCACGGTTTCAGGGAAGGAAAATCCTGTGTCACAAACCTACTAGAGTTTTATGACAAGGTGACAGAAGTAAGACAAGAGAGAGAGGGGTGGATCGACTGCATATTTTTGGACTGCAAGAAGGCCTTCGACACAGTTCCTCACAAGAGGTTACTGCAAAAGCCAGAGGACCAGGCACACATTACAGGAAAGGCATTGCAATGGATCAGAGAATATCTGACAGGGAGGCAACAACGAGTCATGGTACGCGACGAGGTGTCAGAGTGGGCGCCTGTGACAAGCGGGGTTCCACAGGGGTTAGTCCTAGGACCTGTGCTGTTCTTGGAATATGTGAACGACATAACGGAAGGGATAGACTCAGAAGTGTTCTTGTTTGCAGATGATGTGAAGTTAATGAGAAGAATCAAATCGGATGAGGATCAGGCAGGACTACAAAGTGGCCTGGACAGTCTACAAGCCTGGTCCAGCAACTGGCTCCTTGAATTTAACCCTGCCAAATGCAAAGTCATGAAGATTGGGGAAGGGCAAAGAAGACTGCAGACACAATATAGTTTAGATGGCCAAAGACTGCAAACCTCACTCAAGGAAAAAGATCTGGGGGTGAGCATAACACCGAGCAAATTTCCTGAGGCCACATCAATCAGATAACTGCTGCAGCATACGGGACGTTTGGCAAACCTACGGATAGCGTTCCGATACCTCAGTAAGGAATCGTTCAAGACTCTGTATACCATTTACGTCAGGCCCATACTGGAGAATGCAGCACCAGTTTGGAATCCACACCTAGTCAAGCACGTCAAGAAATTAGAGAAAGTGCAAAGGTTTGCAACAAGATTAGTCCCAGAGCTAAGGGGATTGTCCTACGAAGAAAGGTTGAGGGAAATCGGCCTGACGACACTGGAGGACCGGAGGATCAGGGGAGACATGATAACGACATATAAAATACTGCATGGAATAAACAAGGTGGACAAAGACGGGATGTTCCAGAGAGGAGACACAGTAACAAGAGGTCACAATTGGAAGTTGAAGACTCAGATGAATCAAAGGGATGTTAGGAAGTATTTCTTCAGTCATAGAGTAGTCAGGCCATGGAATAGCCTCGAAAGTGACGTAGCGGAGGCGGGAACCATACATAGTTTTAAGGCGAGGTATGATGAAGCTCATGGAGCAGGGAGAGAGAGGACTTAGTAGCAATCAGTGAAGAGGCAGGGCCAGGAGCTATGACTCGACCCCTGCAACCACAAATAGGTGAGGACAAATAGGTGAGTACACACACCCGTAAGGCACCTCGGTTTCAAGCGGTCACTCTACCCTCATCTTTCTCTTCCCCTCCCCCACCTCCCCTCCTCTTCTACTCCCATCACACACACACCTACAACCTTAAAGCTCCCAGGTTTCTACGGGTAACTCTACCCTCATCCTTCTCTCCCCCTCCCTCCTCCCCTTTAATCCCATCCCTCTCTCTCCCATGCATACACACACACATACAAAAGCACACATACACTTGACACATACACATACTCCCCCTTCCCCTAACCACCTCTCCCCCTCCCCATAGCCACCTACCCCTACCCCAAACCATCTAACCCCCTCCCTCAAATCATCTATCCCTTCCCCCTAACCATCTCTCCCCCTTCCTTCTGTGGTGCAATGGGGCAACCAAGAACTAGGATGAGAGCCAAGGGTCTGACGGACGAATCTGGGAGGGAGGATTGGGAGGCAGAGCTCAAAGAAAGGGAGGAAGACTGGGGAAGGAGGCTAGATGAGCTTGCAAGGAAGATGGAGGAGAGGTTAGCAGCAGAGAGCAGAAGGTAGGAACAACATGCCACAGTAGCAGAAGCCAAGATACAGAGATTAGAAGAGGAGATGAGATATCTGAAACAGCCTAGAGATAAAGATAATACATAAGTAGCATCAGGAATATTTACATCAGACACAGACAAAGGGTCTGGAGGGAGCATGGAAGCTAAACTGTATGCAAAGGTCCTGTCAAACCTACATGGGACAAAACAAAGACAGGGAGCACACTAGAACAGTATGAGAGGTTGGAAGACATTGAAGGAACTAGGACTTATGCAGGGACTTCACCAGACACTTGTGAGGGCAAGGAACAGGTGAGCAGGAAGGACAAACCAGTGAGCATAGGGGCCACAGCTAGGGAAGGGATTGAAGGAAGGAACACTCCACGGGAAGGAACTAAAACACCTCAGAGGATGAAATGGGAGTCACACTGGGAGGAGGAAAAGGAGAGATCAGTTTTTGTCTATGGGCTAGAGGAAGCTGAATGGGAAACCTATGATGAAAGAAAACAGGAGAAAAAAGCGATTGAAGGTATCATGAAGGTGATAGGCGAGGGAGACATGACCCAGGTGGCAAATTTTCGGAGAATCGGGTGGTTCACAAAGAGAAGGAAACGGCCTCTCACAGTAATTTTCAAGGCAGAATCAACTCGAACCATGATCCTGCAGGAAAAAGCATGGCTGAGAGGCAAACAGGAGTTCAAGAGTGTGTACCTCGATCTAGACAGAACACAGGAGGAAAGGATGATACTGAGAAAAATAGTGCAAAAACGAAAGGAGGAATGGGAGGAAATTACAAAGAAGAGCAGAATAACCCAGGCACAGGTGGAAGGGGAAACACACCCCCGAGAAACACCTGCAGAAGGACTCCAACCACGACACCCCCAAGGCAACTGAACAATCTAAACCAACAATCACACACCGATCCCTCTGTTCCCACTCCCCGCACCACGAACCCTACCCCTACAGCAACACCCTATGGGAGCTCTTCCTCCACCTCCACTGCAACCCCCCACAGTCCCCCCCCAGGGCTCCTGCTCTCCCAACCCCAGCATTCCCCCTGGACCACGGTTACAGTATTAGAACAGAAGTTGAAGGTTTGAAACACAAATGCAGATGGATTTATGAATGAATATGAGGAGTGGCAAGAAAGAATCAATGAGAAGTCCCCAGACATCATAGCAGTTACAGAAACAAAACTCACTGAGACAATAACAGATGCAATCTTCCCACCAAGATATCAGATCATGAGGAAAGATAGAAGGGGCAGAGAGGGAGGAGGGGTTGCACTGCTCATAAAAACCCAATGGAAATTCGAGAAAATGGGAGGCATATACGAGACTGGAGAAAGGAACTACATAGTAGGTACACTTCAGTCTGGAGAGCACAAGGTGGTCATTGCAGTGATGTATAATCCACCACAGAACTGAAGGAGGCCAAGAGAGGAATATGAAGAGAGCAACAGAGCAATGGTGGACACACTTGCTGAGGTGGCAAGAAGAGCTCACTCGAGCAGAGCAAAGTTGCTGGTTATGGGTGATTTCAACCACAGGGAGATTGACTGGGTAAACCTAGAGCCACATGGGGATCCCAAAACATGGAGAGTCAAGATATTGGATGTCTTGCTGGAAAACCTCATGCACCAACATGTTAAGGACACTACCAGAGTGAGAGGGGAGGACGAACCAGCAAGATTGGGCCTTGTGTTCACCCTGGGCAGTTCAGACATTGAGGACATCACATATAAGAGTCTCCTAGGAGCTAGTGACCACGTGGTTCTGTGCTTTGAATACATAGCAGAGTTGCAAGTGGAGAGAGTAACAGGAGTTGAATGGGAAAAGCCAGACTATAAAAGAGGGGACTACATTGGTTTGAGGAACTTCCTGCAGGAGGTTCCGTGGAACAGAGAACTGGCAGGAAAGCCAGTAAATGAAATGATGGTATATGTAACAACAAAATGCAAGGAGGCAGTGGAAAGGTTTATTCCCAAGGGCAACAGAAACAATGGGAATACCAGAACGAGCCCCTGGTTTACCCGACGGTGTAAGGAGGCAAAAACTAAGTGCAATAGAGAATGGAAAAAGTACAGAAGGCAGAGAACACATGAAAATAGGGAGATTAGTCGCAGAGCCAGGAACGAGTATGCACAGGTAAGGAGGGAGGCCCAGCGGCAGTATGAAAATAACATAGCATCGAAAGTCAAGACTGACCCAAAACTGTTGTATAGCCACATCAGGAGGAAGACAACAGTGAAAGACCAGGTGATCAGACTGAGGACAGAATGTGGAGAACTCACAAGAAATGATAAGGAGGTATGTGAGGAGCTAAACAGGAGATATAAGGAAGTTTTTACAGTAGAGACAGGAAGGGCTCTGGGAAGACAGCACAGAAGGGAACATCAAGAGGGAATATACCAACAAGTGTTTGATGACATACGACAACCGATGAGGAGATGCAGAAGCTGCTAAGTGACCTTGATACCTCAAAGGCAATGGGACCAGGCAACATCTCCCTCCCCATGGGTCCTTAGAGAAGGAGCAGAGATGCTCTGCTTGCCCCTAACCACAATCTTCAACACATCATTTGAAACTGGGCAACTACCTGAGATATGGAATACAGTAAGTGTAGTCCCCATATTTAAGAAAGGAGACAGAAACGAGGCACTAAACTACAGACCTGTGTCTCTGACATGTATAGTATGCAAAGTCATGGAGAAGATTATCAGGAGGAGAGTGGTGGAACACCTGGAACGAAACAAGATTATAAATGAAAACCCGCAACCACAAACAGGTGAGTACAAATAGGTGAGTACACACACACACACACACACCCACACACGTGCGCGCGAAGTTGATGAGAAGAATTCATCGAAGACCAGGCAGAACTACAGAGGGATCTGGACAGGCTGCAGACCTGGTCCAGCAATTGGCTCCTGGAGTCCAAGCCCACCAAGTGCAAAGTCAGAAAGATTGGGGAAGGGCAAAGAAGACTGCAGCCAGAGAACAGTCTAGGGGGCCAGAGTCAACAAACCTCACTCAAGGAAAAAGATCTTAGGCTGAGTATAACACCAGGCATATCTCCTGAAGCGCGCATCAACCAAATAACTGCTGCAGCATTTGGGCGCCTAACAAACCTCAGAACAGCATTCCGACATCTTAATAAGGAATCATTCAGAACCCTGTACACCGTCTACGTTAGGCCCATATTGGAGTATGCGGCACCAGTTTGGAACCCACACCTAGCCAAGCACGTAAAGAAACTAGAGAAAGTGCAAAGGTTTGCAACAAGACTAGTCCCAGAGCTAAGAGGTATTTCCTATGAGGAGAGGTTAAGAGACATCGACCTGACGACACTGAAGGACAGGTGACATAGGGGGGCATGATAACGACATACAAAATACTGAGAGGAATTGACAAGATGAACAAATACAGGATGTTCCAGAGATGGGACACAGCAACAAGGGGACACAGTTGGAAGTTGAAGGCACAGATGAATCACAGGGATGTTAGGAAGTATTTCTTTAGTCACAGAGTAGCCAGGAAGTGGAATAGTTTGGGAAGCAATGTATTAGAGGCAGGATCCATACATAGCTTTAAGCAGAGGTATGATAAAGCTCAGTTCCGGGAGAGTGACCTAGTAGCGACCAGTGAAGAGGCGGGGCCAGGAGCTTGGACTCGACTCATGCAACCTCAACTAGGTTAGTACACACACACACACACACACACACACACACACACACACACACACACACACACACACACACACACACACACACACACACACACACACACTCACACACACGCCCACACACTCACAGGCATCATGCATCAACATGTTAGAGACACTACCAGAGAGAGAGGATAGGATGAACCAGCAAGACTGGACCTTGTATTCACCTTGAGTAGTTCGGACATCGAGGATATCATGTATGAAAGGCCCCTGGGAGCTAGTGATCATGTGATTCTGTGCTTTCGACTACATAGTTAAGCTCCAAGTGGAGAGAGTAGCAGGAATAGGATGGGGAAAACCAAACTACAAAAGGGGAACTACTCAGGCATGAGGAACTTCCTTCAAGACATTCAGTGGTAGAGGGAACTGACAGGAAAACTAGTACAAGAAATGATGGACTATGTGGCAACAAAATGCAAGGAGGCAGAGGAGAGGTTTGTTCCCAAGGGAAACAGAAATAATGGGAAGAACAGAACTAGTCCTTGGTTCACCCAAAGTGTAGGGAGGCAAAAACTAGGTGCACTAGAGAATGGAAAAGGTACAGAAGACAGAGAACTCAGGAAAATACAGAGATTAGCCGAAGAGCCAGAAACGAATATTCACAGGTAAGAAGGGAGGCTCAGCGACAATATGAAAATGACATAGCATCGAAAATCAAGACTGACCCGAAGCTGTTGTAAAGCCACATCAGGAGGAAAACAACAGTCAAGGACCAGGTAATCAGACTGAGGAAGGGTGATGGGGAATTCACAAGGAAAGACCGAGAGGTATGTCAGGAGCTCAACACGAGATTTAAAGAAGTATTTACAGTGGAACCCAGTAGGACTCCAGGAAATCAGAACAGGGGGGTACACCAGCAAGTGCTGGATGAGGTACATATAACCAAGGAGGAGGTGAAGAAGCTGCTATGCGAACTTGACACCTCAAAGGCGGTGGGACCAGACAACATCTCTCCGTGGGTCCTTAAAGAGGGAGCAGAGATATTGTGTGTGCCATTAACAAAGATCTTCAACACATCATTTGAAACTGGGCAACTCCCTGAGGTATGGAAGATGGCAAATGTAGTCTCAATTTTTAAAAAGCGAGACAGACATGAGGCACTAAACTACAGACCTGTATCACTAACGTGTATAGTATGCAAGGTCATGGAGAAGATCATCAGGAGGAGAGTGGTGGAGCACCTGAAAAGAAACAAGTGTATAATTGACAACCAGCACGGTTTCAGGGAAGGAAAATCCTGTGTCACAAACCTACTAGAGTTTTATGACAAGGTGACAGAAGTATGACAAGAGAGAGAGAGAGGTGGATCGACTGCATTTTTTTGGACTGCAAGAAGGCCTTCGACACAGTTCCTCACAAGAGGTTACTGCAAAATCTAGAGGATCAGGCACACATAACAGGAAAGGCACTGCAATGGATCAGAGAATACCTGACAGGGAGGCAACAACGAGTCATGGTAAGTGACGAGGTGTCAGAGTGGGCGTTTGTGACCACCGAGGTTCCACAGGGGTTAGTCCTAGGCCCTGTGCTGTTCTTGGTATATGTGAACGACATAACGGAAGGGATAGACTCAGAAGTGTCCTTGCTTGCAGATGATGTGAAATTAATGAGAAGAATCAAATCGGATGAGGATCAGGCAGGACTACAAAGAGACCTGGACAGGCTACAAACCTGGTCCAGCAACAGGCTCCTTGAGTTTAACCCTGCCAAATGCAAAGTCATGAAGATTGGGGAAGGGCAAAGAAGACCGCAGACACAATATAGTTTAGATGGCCAAAGACTGCAAACCTCACTCAAGGAAAAAGATCTGAGGGTGAGTATTACACCGAGCATATCTCCTGAGGCGCACATCAATCAGATAACTGCTGCAGCATACGGGCGCCTGGCAAACCTACGGATAGCGTTCCGATACCTCAGTAAGGATTCGTTCAAGACTCTGTATACCATTTACGTCAGGCCCATACTGGAGTATGCAGCACCAGTTTGGAATCCACACCTAGTCAAGCACGTCAAGAAATTAGAGAAAGTGCAAAGGTTTGCAACAAGACTAGTCCCAGAGCTACGGGGATTGTCCTACGAAGAAAGGTTGAGTGAAATCGGCCTGACGACACTGGAGGACAGGAGGGTCAGGGGAGACATGATAATGACATAAAATACTGCACGGAATAGACAAGGTGGACAAAGACGGGATGTTCCAGAGAAGGGACACAGACACAAGAGGTC
The DNA here is from genome assembly GCF_026875155.1 of Cherax quadricarinatus. Classification (NCBI taxonomy): domain Eukaryota; kingdom Metazoa; phylum Arthropoda; class Malacostraca; order Decapoda; family Parastacidae; genus Cherax; species Cherax quadricarinatus. Next base: position 46,448 of record NW_026506306.1, read on the forward strand.
ACAATTGGAAGTTGAAGACTCAGATGAATCAAAGGGATGTTAGGAAGCATTTCTTCAATCATAGAGTAGTCAGGCCGTGGAATAGCCTAGAAAGTGACGTAGTGGAGACGGGAACCATACATAGTTTTAAGGCGAGGTATGATAAAGCTCATGGGGCAGGAAGAGAGAGGACCTAGTAGCAATCAGCGAAGAGGCGGGGCCAGGAGCTATGATTCGACCCCTGCAACCACAAATAGGTGAGTACAAATAGGTGAGTACACACACACACACACACACTCACACACACACACACACACACACATGCATACACACACACACACACACACACACGCACACACACACACAAGCAAACAAACAAACAACACACACACCCCACACACACACACACATACACAGAGTATCGACCCCTGCAACCACAATTAGGTGAGTACACACACACACACACACCGCAGAAACTCCCGCAGGACTCCAACCCCGACAATCCCAACGCAACTGAGCAATCTTAACCAGAACCCACACACTGTTCCCTCTGCCACTAACCCCCATATCACAAAACCTCACCCCGGCAGCTGCCCCCTATGGGCATTCTGACTCCACCCACACCACAGCCCCCCATAGGCCCCCACACACTGGCTGAGGTGGCAAGAAGAGCTCACTCGAGCAGAGCAAAGTTACTGGTAAAGAGCGATTTCAACCACAGGGAGATCGACTGGGAAAACCTGGAGCCACATGGGGTTCCCGAAACATGGAGAGCCAAGATGATGGATGTGGTACTTGAAAACCTCATGTATCAACATGTCAGGGACACTACCAAAGAGAGAGGGGAGGACGAGCCAGCAAGACTGGATCTTGTGTTCACACTCAGCAGTTCAGACATTGAGAACATCAATTACGAGAAGCCCCTTGGAGCTAGCGATCACGTGGTTCTGAGTTTTGATTATATAGTAGAGCTACAAGTGGAGAAGGTAACAGAAATTGAATAGGAAAAGCCAAACTACAAAAGTGGGAACTACACAGGTATGAGGAACTTCCTGCAGGAGGTTCAGGGAGACAGATAACTGGTAGGAAAATCAGTAAACGAGATAATGGAATATGTAACAACAAAGTGCAAGGAGGCAGAGGAAAGGTTTGTTCCCAAGGGAAGTAGAAATAATAGGAAGACCAAAGCAAGTCTTTGGTTTACCCGATTGTGTAGGGAGGCAAAAACTAAGTGCACCAGAGAATGGAAAAGGTACAGGAGGCAAAGGACCCAGGAAAATAAGGAGATTAGTAGAAGAGCCAGAAACGAGTATGCACAGATAAGGAGGACGCCCAGCGACAGCACGAGAACGACAGAGCATCGAAAGCCAGGTCTGACCCGAAACTGCTGTATAGATACATTAGGAGGAAGACAACAGTCAAAGACCAGGTGATAAGGCTGAGGAAAGAAGGTGGGGAACTCACAAGAAATGATCAAAATATGTGAGGAGCTCAATATGAGATCTAAGGAAGTATTTACAGTGGAGACAGGAAGGCCTCCGGGGGACAGAACAGAGGGGGACACCAGCAAGGAATATACGAACAAGTATTGGATGACATACATACAAATGAGGAGGAGGTGAAGAAGCTGCTAAGAGACATCGATACCTCAAAGGCAATGGGACCAGACAACATCTCCCGTGGGTCCGTAAAGAGGGAACAGATATGTGAGTGCCACATGCCACAATCTTCAACACATCCCTGGAAACTTGGCAACTACCTGAGGTATGGAAGACGGCAAATGTAGTTCCCATTTTTAAAAAAGGAGACAGAAAAGAAGCACTAAACTATAGACCTGTGTCACTGACATATATAGTATGCAGAGTTATGGAGAAGATTATCAGGAGGAGAGTGGTGGAGCACTTGGAACGGAACAAGAGAATAAACGCCAACCTGTACGGATTCATGGAAGGCAAATCCTGTGTCACAAACCTTCTGGAGTTTTATGATAAAGTAACAGAAGTAAGACATGAGAGAGAGGGTAGGGTTTATTGCATCTTCTTGGATTGCAAGAAGGCCTTTGACACGGTTCCTCACAAGAGATTAGTGCAGAAGCTAGAGGATCAGGCGCATATAACAGGAAGGGCACTGCAATGGATCAGAGAATACCTGACAGGGAGGCAACAACGAGTCATAGTACGTGATGAGGTATCACAGTGGGCACCTGTGACGAGTGGGGTCCCACAGGGGTCGGTCCTAGGACCAGTGCTATTTTTGGTATATGTGAACGACATGATGGAAGGGCTAGACTCAGAAGTGTCCCTGTTAGCAGATGATGTGAAGTTAATGAGGAGAATTAAATCAGATGAGGATCAGGCAGGACTTCAACGAGACCTGGACAGACAGGACACCTGGTCCAGCAACTGGCTTCTCGAATTTAATCCCGCCAAATGCAAATTCATGAAGATAGGGGAAGGGCAAAGAAGACCGCAGACAGAGTATAGGCTAGGTGGCCAAAGACTGCAAACCTCGTTCAAGGAGAAAGATCTTGGAGTGAGTATAACACCGAGCATGTCTCCGGAAGTGCACATCAACCAGGTAACTGCTGCAGCATATGGGTGCCTGGCAAACCTGAGAATAGCCTTCCGATACCTTAATAAGGAATCGTTCAAGACACTGTACACCGTGTTCGTCAGGCCCATAATGGAGTATGCAGCTCCTGTTTGGAACCCGCACTTGATAAAGCACGTCAAGAAACTAGAGAAAGTGCGATGGTTTGTGACAAGGTTAGTTCCAGAGCTAAGGGGAATGTCTTATGAAGAAAGGTTGAGGGAAATCGGCCTGACGTCACTAGAGGACAGGAGGGTCAGGGGAGACATGATAACGACATATGAAATACTGCGCAGAATAGATAAGGTGGACAAAGACAGGATGTTCCAGGGAGGGGACACAGAAACAAGAGGTCACAATTGGAAGTTGAAAACACAGATGAATCAGAGAGATATTAGGAAGTATTTCTTCAGTCATAGAGTTGTCAGGCAGTGAAATAGCCTAGAAAGTGATGTAGTGGAGGCAGGAACCATACATAGTTTTAAGAAGAGGTATTATAAAGCTCATGGAGCGGGGAGAGAGAGGACCCAGTAGCAACCGGTGAAGAGGTGGGGCCAGGAGCTAGGACTCGACCCCTGCAACCACAAATAGGTGAGTACAAATAGGTGAGTACACACACACACACACAGGTCAATCAGAGCAGAAGAGAGCAGCAAGGGCAAACACACAGAACTATCCTCAGAACACCATCCCAACACAAACTACAATCCACACTCACAGCTTCCACCCAGCACCCAGCTATAGAATCCCACAGTATGCTACCAGGTCTCCCACCCTCACAGGCCCTCCCCCAAACCACAGTATTGGAAAGGAAACTGAAGGAATGGTACACAAACGCTGATGGAATAACAAATAAGTGGGAAGAGTGGCACGAAAGAGTCAAAGAGGCATCACCAGACATCATAGCTCTCACAGAAACCAAGCTAACAGGTATGATAACAGATGCCATCTTTCCAATAGGATACCAGATCTTGAGGAAAAACTGAGGTGACAGGGGGGGGGGCGGAAGAGTGGCACTGTTGATCAAAAACCGATAGAATTTTGATGAGCTGGAGAGAGGAGACAGCGGAGAAGCAAGCGATTACATAGCAGGAAGACTTCACTCTGAAGGTCCCAAGGTGGTAATTGCAGTGATATATAACCCACCACAGAACAGCAGGAGGCCAAGGCAAGAGTATGACAAGAGCAATAGAGCGATGATTGACACACTGGCTGCAGTGGCCAGAAGTGCTCATGCATGCAGGGCAAAGCTCCTGATCATGGGTGACTTTAACCACAAGGAGATCGATTGGGAGAACTTGGAGCCACATGGGGGCCAAGACACATGGAGGGCTAAGATGATGGAGGTGGTACTGGAAAACTTCATGTACCAACACGTAAGGGACACTACAAGAGAGAGAGGAGAGAATGAATCAGCAAGACTGGACCTAGTATTCACCTTGAGTAGTGCAGATATTGAGGACATCACATATGAAAGACACCTTAGGGCCAGCGATCAGGTGGTTTTAAGCTTCGAATACACATAGGCAAACAAGTGGAGGGGAAGCGGAAAAGGCCGGGGACAAATGAGGCCAAACAAACAAGAAAGGGAACAAAACGGGAAAAATGGGGGAATTTCCTTGAATTTTAACAGAATTCCACAAAAAAACCCATTACCCAATTTGTAAAAACCCTTTGGGAAGAAATGATAACGAGCACCATGAAAAAAGATCATTTAAACTATTTCCCCAGGTGACTTCAATAAAAATTCCGCAAGACCAACCCACTTTTTTACAAAATTCCCCAACACAAGGGAGAAAACTGCATCTTGCTACCAACAGTAAAAAAAACCTACAAATTACGAGACTGGGTTTTTTCCCTATTTTAACCACATCTGGCCCCAACACCATACCCCCAAAAAATCGGGCATAATTACGATAAAACCACAGCCCACTAAACCCTATTTTTCCTCTTTAACAACTCTTGGAAAAATCCCCCAAACCCACAACAAAAGCCCACCCTTCAGACTTCACAAATGAGGCACATTAATAACTTCAAAAACACCCAGTAAAAATTAATGGCCACGAGCTAAAAATTCTATACAGATTTAAAGAATGGTTTTAATTTTTTTCAAAAAAAAGCCCCAAATTTCCTTTATAACAAGCACGCCCAAAAAAAACTAAACAGTTTACAGCAAGAGCGAACAGCCCCGGGCTAACACCCAGTTTTCCAAAAACCCCTAAAAACAAAACCCGATATAAAACAGTAAAAATGGGCCCACAAACCCAAAGGACCAAACAAAACGTTACTGTCAACCTTTAAACCAAACCCAAAATTTAAGGGAAAAAAAAAATTGTATTACGAGAACAGTTTATCCAACTTCGGTGAAAAAAAAAAAAGCCCTGGAAGCCCTATCAAAAAATTTTTGGGAAAAAAAAGATTCACCTTAGCGAAAAAAAATTTTAAAAAAAACCCAGTTAAACCCCCCAACACCCACCAACAAAACAGAAAAACAGACCCAATGATTTTTTTCCCACAAAGGGTCAAAACCTTCCCAAAAAAAATTTCCCAACCGATACCCCACCAAAACTTTCCACTGGGAAATACCAACACACTGTTCCTACTCCCACTAAAAACCCATACGAAGTCTCCCTTATTATCAACGCATGAAAAAAAAAGGAGGGGATTTAAATTTCCTTTTCCACCCCTTTTTAAACAAAAAAGCGGGCACAATTTCTATACCAATCTTGCAACCCCTCTTTTTAAAAAAAACCATTGAATCCTCCCCCCTTCCCCACCGTTCTCAAAATTGCAAGGGTCACCCCGATCCCTAAAGGAGACCCAAAAAAAAGTTGAATAACTTTTGGCCAAAATCCAATTTTCAACCCCCCAAAAAACTTCGAAAAAAATTTAATTTTATAAAAAGAAAAATACTTTCCAACCCCATCTCCCAAACATTCTCAAACCCCCGCCAATTTGGATTAAACCTAATAAAAATTTTAAAAGTGCTTTATTTCCATTGGGTGAAATAAAAAACACTGCAAAGAGAAAAAAAAAAGTCCCAATGGGGGCTTTTTTTGACTTACGTAAAGCTTTTGATACAGTTGACCATGACTTGCCCACGTAAAATTTTCACACTATGGTATTGAGGGCACTCCCCCAAATACCCAATTCAACCCCCAACGAAACCAAATGTGTTTCGCAAAAAGGGGGAAGCTCTTCCGCACAACCCAATTACAGTTGGTGTCCCACGGGAAGTGTCCTTGGCCCCCTTCCTTTTCCAAAACTTTAAAAACCCTTCCAAAAGCCCTTCCCCAATTACTCAAACCCACAAATTTTTGCAGATGACACCACAACGTCTTCTTCCCCCCCCGAGGGCCCGTCACCTTGCCAATACCGTTAACACCCCAATTACAAAAAAATATCTACCCGGATGAGGGCTAACAAACTTTCACTAAACATTGAAAAAACTTAATTCCCTTCTTTTGGGGCAGACTACAGGTTTCCTTTTTAACATAATGATAAAAAGGATCCCTAACACAAAGCTAACAGAGGGAAAAATTTTTAGGAATTTCCCCCCTCGAAAAATAGACTCAAATTTCATACCATAAACTAAAAAATTTCTAAGAAAATTTTCCAAGGGGCTGTAGGGTACTTTCGAAATACGGGAACTTGGGCCACATTTTAGCCCCCTTGGGCCCTTTTTCACTTCCCTTTTTTACCCCTATCTCCCCCTATGGAATTTGTGCATGGGGCATCAACAACAAATAACCCCTTTTCAGACCCCTAAACCCAACAAAAGGTGGGAGTTAGGGAAAAATTTTACCCCCAAAATTTTTTCACTAAAGGCAGCACACTCCCCCAATAATTTAAAAAAACCAACCCCATCACCATACAAAAAAATCCCCTACTTATTAATTTCCCCTTTTCTAATACATAAAAAACTTTAAAACCGATAATTTAAACCCCCCCCCCAAACATCTTGCCAACCTCAACAGAAAACATGGCCATAATAACAAGGCACGATCACTCTTTGATGTTCCTCGTGTCCATCTCACGCTATGCAAAAACTCAATGCACATAAAAGGCCCTAAAATCTGGAATTCATTACCTTTAAATATAAAAGACACACTACCTGTTTATAAATTCAAGTCTCTTCTCAAAGTTCACTTACTCACTCAAAACCAAATAAATACTGAATAACTGAACCATATAAATTGTATATCCTAAATGTTACTCACAATTATATCACACAAATGTTAAGCCTAACTTTGTTATTTTTTTTTAAATACACTACCTAACAGAATACTCCATTCTACTGAATGAACAGCAATGCATGCAACCACATGACCTGTCTTTGTAATACTCATTTGTATTTTATAGTTATCTGTTTACAATAATGTCTTATCACTGATTTCATCATTGCTTAGTTAATCTTAAGTTAATGTTAAGCCAGCCTTAATGCTATGCATATAAGTGGCTTTGGCATGCTGCTCTTACCTGTATTTTTTGTACCTCTGTTTGTATGCTAAAATTTCTAAATAAATAATAAATAAATAAATAAAGGTGCAAGGAGGCAAAAACCAAGTGTGCTAGGGAATGGAAGAAATATAGAAGGCAAAGGACCCAGGAGAATAAGGAGAGCAGTCGTAGAGCCAGAAATGAATATGCACAGATAAGAAGGGAGGCCCAACGACAATATGAAAACGACATAGCAGCGAAAGCCAAATCTGACCTGAAGCTATTATACAGCCACATCAGGAGGAAAACAACAGTCAACGACCAGGTAATCAGGCTAAGGAAGGAAGGAGGAGAGACAACAAGAAATGACTGTGAAGTATGTAAGGAACTCAACAAGAGATTCAAAGAAGTGTTCACAGAGGAGACAGAAAGGGCTCCATAAAGACGAAGAGGAGGGGCACACCAACAAGTGCTGGACACAGTACACACAACCGAGGAAGAAGTGAAGAAGCTTCTGAGTGAGCTAGATACCTCAAAGGCAATGGGGCCGGATAACATCTCTCCATGGGTCCTGAGAGAGGGAGCAGAGGCACTATGTGTACCTCTAACAACAATATTCAATACATCTATCAAAACATGGAGATTGCCTGAGGCATGAAAGACAGCAAATGTAGTCCCAATCTTTAAAAAAGGAGACAGACATGAAGAGTAAACTACAGACCAGTGTCACTGACATGTATAGTATGCAAAGTCATGGAGAAGATTATCAGGAGAAGAGTGGTGGAACACCTAGAAAGGAATGATCTCATCAACAGCAGCCAAATTGGTTTCAGGGACGGGAAATCCTGTATCACAAACCTACTGGAGTTCTATGACATGGTGACAGCAGTAAGACAAGAGAGAGAGGGGTGGGTGGATTGCATTTTCTTGGACTGCAAGAAGGCGTTTGGCACAGTTCCACACAAGAGATTAGTGCAAAAACTGGAGGTCCAAGCAGGGATAAAGGGAAGGCACTACAATGGATCAGGGAATACTTGTCAGGAAGACAGCAGCGAGTCATGGTGCATGGAGAGGTGTCAGAGTAGGCACCTGTGACCAGCGGGGTCTCACACGGGTCAGTCCTAGGACCAGTGCTGTTTCTGGTAATTGTGAACGACATGACAGAAGGAATAGACTCCCAAGTGCTCCTGTTTGCAAATGACGTGAAGTTGATAAGAATTCATTCCAATGAAGACCAGGCAGAATTACAAAGAGATCTGGACAGGCTGCAGACCTGGTCCTGCAATTGGCTCCTGGAGTCAATTCCCACCAGTGCTAAGTCATGATGATTGGGGAAGGGCAAAGAAGACCCGCAGATGGAGTACAGTCTTGGAGGGGCCAAAGGACGTCAAACATCATCAAGGAAAAAAGATCTTTTTTGCGTGAGTATAACACCAGGGCACATCTCCTGAAGCGCACAACAACCAAATAACGGCTGCAGTCATATGGGCACCTAGCAAACTCAGATACAGCATTCCAACATCTTAATAAGGAATCCGTTCAGACCCTGTACACGTGTACGGTTAGGGCCATATCTGGAGTATTTGGCACCAGTTTGGAACCCACACCTAGCCAAGATGTTACAGAAAAACTAGAAAAAGTGCAGAGGTTTGCAACAAGACTAGTTCCACAGCTAGAGGGTATGTCTACGGGATGAGAGGTTAAGGAAATCAACCTGGCGACACTGAGGACAGGACAGATAGGGGGGACATGATATCGCATTACAAAATACTGAGAGGAATTGACACGGTGGACATAGACAGGATGTTCAGAGCTGGGACACAGCAACAGTGGAAGACACAGATGAATCACAGGGATGTTAGAAGTATTTCTTCAGCCTCAAAGTAGTCAGGAAGTTAAGATAAGAGTGATAAAAATTTGTTCGATTTTTACTCAGTAGGAATTAGCCACCAGGATAACCCAATAAAGTCTGTGCGTCATCGAGAACTGTCTAACTTATTTCCATTGTGGTCCTCAATCTTGTCCCCCAGGATGCGACCCACACCAGTCGACTAACACCCAGGTAACCCTATTTGCTGCTAGGTGAACAAGGACAACTGGGTGTAAGGAACACGTGTCGAAATGTTTCCTCCCGCGGGAATCGAACCCGGGACCAACGTGTTGTGAAGCGGGAGCTTTAGCCACCAGGCCACCGGGCCACCTAACCAGGCCACCGGGCCTGGCGATGTAGTGGAGACAAGATCCATACATAGCTTTAAGCAGAGGTATGATAAAGCTCACGGTTCAGGGAGAAGTGACCTGATAGATACAGTGAAGAGGCGGGGGCCAGGAGCTCTGATCGACCCCTGCAACCATTAAAATAGGTGGTACAAAATAGGTGATGAGTACACTCACACACACGTGGTAATGCTTTATTTACAGGTGCAAAGTTCAGGTAATTTTCAGAATGGTATTGTTATATACCACTGTGGATGAAATACTTAGACAGGACTCTGGTGGCCTGGTGGTTAACGCTCTCGCTTCACACAGGTGTGGGGCCTGGGTTCGATTCCAGCCAGAGTAGAAACATTGGAGTGTTTCTTTCCACCTGGTGTCTATGTTCCTTCAGTAAAATGGGACCCTGGGTTGTTAGTCGACTGGTGTGGGGTCGCATCCTGGGACACTGACTAAGGAGGCCTGTCAGACCGGGCCGCGGGGGCTGCGTTGACCCCGGACCTCTTCAGATAAATATCTCCAGTATCTTGAAGTTTCTGAGAGTGAGTTTTCTCTAAAATTCATTAATGTTATCGCTCTCCAATACATAGGTGACGCTTGGTGTCTGACGCACTCCATACATAAGACGCATGGTGTGACGCACTCCAGTACATAATGACGCAAGGTGTGACAATAGTCCATCTGGCAAAGTTTACATTTCGTTTGGTCTACATCTGGTGGTGGTGATTTAACTTGCCAAAGATACTTGTAACCCAGCCAGAGCCGGGCGGTAGTGACAGCCGGGAAGCCGGGCGGTAGTGATCAGCCAGAGCCGGGTGCGGTAAGTTGACAGCCGGAGTCGGGCGGTCACAGCTTTGGGCAACAAATAATTCCCAAACATGAACAGTGGCCTGTGGCTTGGAGGGAAAAGATTTTGCTTCACAAGGTGAGCGTTCGGGTTTGATTCCCGGCGAGAGTGAAACCATTTTTTTTAACACCGGTTGTGTATGTTCTCCATCAGTAAAATGGGTACAAGGACCCCAATGGAAATAAAAGGACCCCAAAGGAAGTAAGTCACTACTGTCTGGCTTATCTGGGTTATCATAGGTTCTCTACACATATGCTGCTATGTATGATAATCTGTGTAACTGTATTTGTGTATACCTGAATAAACTTACTTACTTACCTGGATATCAGTGCACTGGTTTGGGTCGCATCCTGGAGACAAAACTGACCTAATTTGCATGAAATGTTCTGCATTACAAGGGGCTTTCTATTTAGTAGTAAGTCATTGATGTAAGCTAGTCCTGTATACCTGATAAATGTACTTGTAGTAAATAAACATCGGGAAGCCGGAGTGGAACATCGGGAAGCCGGAGTGGAACATCGGGAAGCTGGGGTGGAACATCGGGAAGCTGGAGTGGAACATCGGGAATGCGGAGTGGAACAACGGGAAGCTGGAGTGGAACATCGGGAAGCTGCAGTGGAACATCGGGAAGCTGGAGTGGAACATCGGGAAGCTGGAGTGGAATGTGGAAATTTATTTGGTCCCTAAAGTTCCATAGGACAGATACGGCGTACAAAGGGGTCCCAGCATGGCCGTTATGGAACTGCTGAGCTGGGTGGCCCTTACAACCACCCATAAACAAAAAAACCATTCTCTCACGATCTGGCGTGGTTGGATTGGTAAGGCACTTTTTAATTTAAGGATTTACCTTCAGGGAAGGAAGTAGTAGTTTACTGTTAGATCACTAATATTGCGATTATTGAGGCAACTGTAGATTATGTAATAATGTAACCTAAGCCTAAACATAGGTAGTTAATAAGCCGATTCATGTAGGCAAGCACTAGGTTAAGTTAGCTAGGGAGAACTGGCAGCCCTAGTTGCGACGGTTGAGTGCGCGAGGTCTCGTAGACAGGAGAGCACCTTCTTTAGACTGACACAACCTGGACAAACACGTGCCGTGATCTGCAGACGGCGCGCCCCCACGTGTTTCACATTTGAGACTGGGGAAGGAAACCCTGGTTGAGGCACCTCTATGTACCGTAGATTGCCCTCCTCCATCACGCCCATACAGTAGGACAAGACCTCCACCCTTTTCGTAGGATTTATGGTCAGTGTTGGGGAAAATTGTGAGTTGTATCTGTGGGGGCTGTGTGCGCTGGCAGTACATGCCAGTACATACCTGTTGTCTCTTGGTCAGGTCTAGAAGCTAGTGTCTATGTCTGCGTAGTTATACAGGGGTTACACACTTGGATTTAGGAATTCTTGAGGTTCAGGCAGGCACTAATAACGATTGAATATTGCAGGAATTAAGCTCCCGGTTGCACATGGTTTCTGAGGGGAAGTCCAAAGGGGCTAAGCTTAGGAGGGTTGAAGATCAGGATATATTGCTGCTAACACCAAGTAAGTTAGTCCTTTACACGTGCATGCAGGCGAGTTTCTTGCAACATCAATCATTTGTGAAAATCTGCCCTATAAGCCACTTGTGAGGCTGAGGTACCCACCACAGAGCTCGGTGTCAACAGAGCTTGCCAGGGTAGGCGACTCACTTGGAGGCAGCCCAGACAAATTTTCACAAAGTGGTCATTTGAACCGTGATGTGGAATAGCTAGGATAAAATTAACATAGCTAGGCCACAGTTAGGAACCAGTTTAACAGAGGTAGGTTAAGTTAGCACACGTACCTTGCAAATCCACTGTAAGTAATTAACACACAAGTCTCCTACTCTGGATTACTTGTAATCACTGTAAATAATTAAATTCAAAAGCTTCTCTAGCCTATCTGGCCTGCCATGTAAATTACTGCAAAAAATAACTTCTGTGTATAGTCAGCTTGGCCTAGCCTCTGTGTAACTCTGGGCCAAGCTGACTATACACAGAAGTTATTATTTGCAGTAATTTACAGGCAGGCCAGATAAGCTAGAGAAACTTGTGAATTTAATTATTTGCCGTGATTACAAGTAATCCAGAGTAGGAGACTTGTGTGTTAATTACTTACAGTGGATTTGCAAGGTAGCCACAGTTAGGCTAGGCTTGTGCAATATTTACAACAGTTATAGTAGCTAGGACAGATTTAACCTAGTTATTATTTACAGGGAGTTCTAAAGCCAGATTTAATTAAGCTACAGCACACTAGTTAGGTTAGGATTTACCTTATCCAACCATCCACGCTAGACAGAGTAATCTGGGCCAGTTAGGCAAGCTGGTTAACAAACATTTATTCTTTACTGATTCACGAGTTGAATTGTTGAATTCATTTCTGTTAACCAAGTGATTTTGATTTGTATACTGTATTTTTATTGTGTGATTTTCATTGTGTGATTTTCATTGTCTTTGACTCATTTTAATGTGGGATTTGTACCTGAGACTGGTAGTTTTAACCGTTAATTCATTTGCTGACATTGTACAGGAAATGCTAGGTTATGCTTTCACATCGGGCACATTTTGATTGGGATTTGAGAGCTAACAGTGTACATTTTAAGTCAGAGTAGAGTCAATATAACAAAGGGAATTGTTAAGCTTGTTGAGAAGCCTTGAGACTCGTTTCATTCTTACCTAACACGTGAGACTGCTGTGGGGTGGGACTGGGTAAGTATCGATTAGTGTCACATCTCCTCATTAAACATCCGACAATGGCAGATGGGAGTTTCAGAAGAGTCTGGTTCAGAGTTAGCAAAATTAAAACGATCAGTGGCGGCGAGGGCAGGGGTTTTCAAAGGCATCTGAACAGAACGCGTAACAGGTGCAGGGCTACTTGCCAACGCAGTAACGTAGACTGCGATTGATTTGCCAAGGACTGCTTGAAGCGTTTGGGGGAAAAAATGGGAAGGCTATGAACAAGCTTGCAGCATATGAGCTACTGGCTTATGAGGATAATGAATCCCAGGGTAGTTCTTCGGCAGGCTCTGGGGTCGTATTCACTAAGGTGATGTAGATTGTCTCAGGAGATTGAATATGTACAAAGATTAAGTTAAGTACCATTAATGGCTAGTATTCCAAGGGTGGGGGTGTCGAACACCGCAGGTACCCCAATCGCCACCACACCGTCAATATGATGCCAGGTTGACCCAGTTGATTGAATTTACCGAATTTGGACCGGAACCCTAACTGAGTACATCTGCTTTCTGGGATATTAGTTTAAAAGCCCAGACAGAGACAGAGACGATTTGACAGTGCCGTCAAATTACAATATTTTACGTTCACAGCTCAAGGGGTAAAAGCCTTGGGACTTGGTCCGGCATTACCAAACCCACTGGGACACTAATTACCAACATGCTCAGTCAATGACCAATTTAAAGGACAAGTCTGGCAACAACTGAGGAGATAAAGGTTAGCTTTACTTTTCGGTTGTTGGATCTAAGGGCTGCGTTCCGCACATGGACGTCTAAGCCTAGGAGAAAGTTCCGCGAATTGAAAATTATGAGCTTGACATCCGTTTCAGAGGATTTGCATTGATGAGGGTGATTCGTATGGGTCCTTAGCCAGGTGGATTCTTCAGAGGAGGAAACGGGCTTGCACTACAGTGCCCTGATTTACCACTTAAATTCGGATGAACCGGTTCCGATACAAAAAATCATTGGGGGTTGGGAGTTCTGTTTCTCATTGGGTATAGGTGTGAGAGAGAAGAGTCACCCCTATCACCACATAAAAACCCACACAGCTACTCAAAGATCTCGAGAGATCAGTCTAAAGTTCATACGACTAACGTTGGAGTGTACTAAATTCCTTGCATGCCAATATGTCCATCATTACACTAACTGAAACCTGGCTAAAGCCTGATACTACAGATGTCTATGCCATTCCTGGTTACACAACCATACACAACTGTAGGCCAGACCAACAAGGGGGTGGCACAGCTATATACTACTCAGACCAACTAGAATGTAGCACTAATACTTGCACAAGGGATGAACATGGGGAATATATAATAGCTAAATTCAAATCCAAATACCTACAAAAACCTCTCACATTGATAAACATCTACAGAGTTCCACAGTCAAACATTAGCCAATTTAGTCAAAACCTAGGAAGTATGATAACTGATGCACGCATGAACAAAGATCACTTACTACTCTCAGGTGACTGCAATATAAATCTCCTGCAAGACCAGGACCCACACGTTACTGAATTCATAAACACAATGAGTAACTGCATGTTGCTACCAACAGTAACAAAACCTACAAGAGTTACAGAGACTAGTGTTTCCCTACTTGACCACATCTGGACCAACACCATATCCCCTTTAAAATCAGGCATAATTACAGATAATACCACAGACCACTACCCTACTTTCCTCATAACAACTCTTGGTAAATTACCCAAACACTATAAAGTCAGTCACCTTCAGATTTCACAATGAGGCGCCATTAATAACTTCACGACGGAAACAACATTGATGCACATGAGCTAGAAATCTTAAAAATTTATGAGAATGTTTAATTTTTTTCTAAAAAAGACCCAATTCTCTATAACAAGCATTGCCCTAAAAATACTAAACAGATGACAGCAAAGGTGAACGCCCCTGGCTAACACCCAGATTCTAAATCCAAAAATAAAAAAACCCCGAATGAAAAAAAGTACAGAATGGGTAAAACATAACCAAGCCCAAACCCAACGTTACTTAAATCCAAACCCAGCCTGATAAGATGGGCAAAAAATTTTTTGAGAACTTTATGAATTTTACGAGGTATATAAAAAAGCCCTGGAAAACCCCTATCAGAATTTGGGAAAAAAAAGATATACGAAATAGCGAAATAAAATTAGCAAAATCAGATGAACCCCAACTCCCCCCCAACAGAAACAGCAAACAGACTCAAGATTTCTTTCCTTATAGAAAAAAACCTTGCCAAAAAATTTTCCAAAGCTCAGAACCCCCCAAATGGCTACCTCAGGAATACCCGAACACAGTTCCTATCCGACTAACCCATACGAAGTCCCCCTTATTAAAAAACGCACTAAAAAAAAAGGCGGGAATTTAAATCCCCTTCCCCCTCCTTTTTACAAAAAAGTGCAAAGTGCTATTACCAATATTGCAACACTCTTAAAAAATCCTTGAATCCTCCCCCTTTCCCTACAGTTCTAAAAATAACAAGGGACCCAATCCTAAAGGATTTAGTTTTTTCCCACCAAAAGTGGCTATTTTATTTTTCACCCCTTTATCCTCCGTGGACGGAGCGCGAGAGCAGGGATACAAAAAAGGCTGGGAAAACTGGCCCAAAGGGTTAAAGGGAATACATATGGTTTTATATCTACATATCTATATTCATTTTTCTGTTACAAGCAAATTTGGAAATTTGCTTAGTAAATCTGTATCTTATTTTCATTAATATGAATTTTAAATGTCACATGGGTTTTATTTATGTCGTCTCTGTTTTCCTCAATAAGTGGACAATTAAGCACATAGGTTCAAGAGATGACCTATCCCTGATCACATAATTTCATTTAGTTTGTCTCATCGTGTGTCTCCCAAAACTGCCAAAAAGTACTTTAACCAAGCCTAAGTTTTGGCCCAAACATCAGTCAGTCTTTTACTTTGAAAGTTGCTCCAAAAAAATACTTATCTACTCAGGCTTTTAACTGCATTCCTTAACAATCATCTTCATTATTTACTTCTTTTCCCTAATATTATTCCTAATGTGACACAGTTTCCCAAAGTTATATTCACGTTCTCCTTCTGGGTACTCTTCTTGGCTAACATATAAACTTTATTATGAAGGATTTAATCCAATGTGTGAAGGGACCATAGAAATTGTACTTTTAATTCCTTTTCCCTTTTTTTTGAGTTCTAGCCGGGCTTCCCCAATGAGATTTTGTTGGGTCATTAAGAGCCAAGAGCCTTCAATGATAATAAATAGTAATGATGATAGAGTCAAGCTCAGTGTCTGGGTTAGTTTTTGGCCATTAGGATTGCAAAAACAATTCAGTTTGAGTGTAGACCCCCATTTTTTAATTTTACCCTAACTCAAAAAAATTTTTTTATCGTTCTTAACTAGGGAGGTGGCAACAAGGCAAAAAAATGCGCCCCCCAGAAGACTCCTGTTTGATCCAAGTGTTTTTAAAAACTTGTGATAATTTTATACCACTAGGCAAAAAAAAATTTTTCTTGGCTTTGTTAAAAAGAGTTTAAAAAGGAAGGGATTACTAGCAAGGGTTCTTGGGAGGGATTTGATTGTGATTTAAATGAACCATCTTCCAGGGGGGGTGAAATGCTCTTGTTCCCTACAGTGTCATTTCTGCGGGTTTTTATAAAACTTAATGCATTTCACGTTTTCACAATCCTTTAGATCTATGTGTTTTTCCTTTGACATTGGTAAGATTCCCCTGTGACGTGTCTGGTTCGTTTCTCAACATTCTAATACCCATACAGGTTTAAATTTTAACAATCCTATCACTGATATAGAAATAAACCAAATCCTTCCCCATGTTAAGAACTTTTGTAGATCGGGGGCAGCCCGAAAAGTCCTGAGATTTTTTTTGCATTACTCCCAAAGGGTCGGAGGGAATTTCTCTAGTAATTCAACATGGGGGGCATCATAATCAATTAAGGACCTAAATGGCTATGTACACATTTTCACGATTCTCCCCATTAGCCCATAGTTGGGGTTGTAGCCCCGCAACAGCCTTTGAGAGCATTTGCCTAGCTTTACATTTCTTTTTTAGTTGTGGTATAGTGGATTTGTTAAAGGGTACATCTACACCAAGATATCGTAAGTTTTAAAGTAGCTAAAGATTTACCCTGCAAAGATGGGGGGGGTTTTCGTTTTGCTTGTTAATTCTTTTTTTTTAGAGGAAATTTTATGAGGCCTGTCGATTACAAATTGCTTGAACTTCATTAAAAATG
The DNA here is from genome assembly GCF_026875155.1 of Cherax quadricarinatus. Taxonomy (NCBI): domain Eukaryota; kingdom Metazoa; phylum Arthropoda; class Malacostraca; order Decapoda; family Parastacidae; genus Cherax; species Cherax quadricarinatus. Next base: position 63,492 of record NW_026506306.1, read on the forward strand.
GTATTCATCTTCTTAGCCCGTTGTATGGATCAGAATATCAGCATAGCTTTAGCAATGTTTGGGGGGGCAGGTAGAGCATTTAGGAGAGCATTAATCAGAATATTAAAAAAAGCATGGGACTAAGAACCCCCCCTCGGTTGTACCTAAAGCCATTTCTTTTGGTCCTTCTGAAGCCTTGGAAAGGAAGAGGATACTCTATTTGAAGGTATCCTATTATCCCGCAGAGTAAGCTACCACCAATATTCATTTTGGCTAGTTTTTGTAGTATACGGTTCTGTTTGCCAAAACAAAAAATTTTAGTCAAAAAAATGGGTTTTAAAAAAGTCGGGGTTTGCATGAAATAAAAATCCACATTTAATTTTAGAAAATAAGGGGGGGGAAATTATTTATTTTTTTTTAAAAATTTTTTTTTTAAAAATTTAATGGTAATTATTGTTTTAATTTTTTAAAAAATATTTTAAATAAAAGTATTTTAATTATAATCCAAAATTTTTCGGATCTTGGGTTTTTTTTTTTTATAATTTGAATTATATTTTTTAATAATTAATTAACTCTAAAAGGAATCCTTATCATAAATTTTTTAAAAAAATAAAAAAAAAAAAAAAATGGGGAAAAAATTTTGGTGGAGTTTTTGGGAAAAAATGGGGATTGAAAAGGAAAGGGAAGAACATTGCCAATTTTTTCCTTTATTTTTTTTTAATCCTTTAAGAAAAAAAAGGGGGGAATTTAATTTTAAAAAAAATTTCCATTCCCGTTGCCTAAGTTCTTCCTTTTTTAAAATTTTTTAAAATTTTTTAGTCCGTTTTTGGAATTCAGCGGTTGGGGGTTTTCTTAGGTATTCACCAAACCTTGCTGCCCCGGTAGTTGGAGGTGGCAAAGAAAATTTTATTGGTTTTTTTTGTTATTTTTATGGGGGTCTTTGTTTCCTTTTCCCTGCCCACTTGATCTGTGAGAACCTCTCAATATCATAAAGGAGAAAAAAAACAAGTTAAATAACTATGGGCCAATATCCAACTTCACCCTCTCTCAAAATCTTCGAAAAATTAATTCATAAACGAATCTACCCTACCTCATCTCCCCCAAAAACATATCAACCCCGCAATTTTGGTTTAGGCTAAAATAATACTAATGAGCTATTATACACGCAGCCCTATATACACTGCAATAGGGGAAAAAAAAGTCCCAGGGAATCTTCATTGAAACGTAAAGCTTTTGATACAGTTGCCCAGACTTTCTCCCAAAAAATTTTCAAAATGGGTATAAAGGGACCCCCTCAACTACTCAAGCATACCTCAGAAAACAGAACCCAATATGTGTACGAAAGGGGGCAAATTTTCCGCACAAAAAATTACAGTTGGTGTCCCCAGGGAAGTGTCCTTGGCCCCTTCTTTTCTCCTATACAAAAATGCCCCTAAAAAAATGCTTCGCAATTTTAAAAACCCACAATTTTCAGATGCATATATAGTCTTCTCTCACCCTGTCCAGTCCGTAGCCAAAACTGTAAATACGTTACGAAAATATCTACCTGGAGAGGGCAAAAAACTTACATAAAATTGAAAAACCTACTTCATTTGTTTTGGGAAAAGAGTACAGATGTCCCTCTTTAAAATAATGATTTAAAAAGGGTCACCTATCACAAAACTATCAGAGGGGAAAATTTTTAAAAACCACCTTGATAATAGACCAAATTTCATACACTATACAACAAATTTCTAAGAAATTTCCAAGAACCGAGGCTACATCGAAAATACGGTACTATGTTCCACAGTCAGCCCTCCCCGGCCCTAAATACTCTCTTTTTTTACCCCCTATCTACCTATGGTTTGTGCTGGGGGTCAACAAATTAACCACTAGACCCCTAATTTCCCAACAAAAAGGCTGCGTCAGAATGATAACAAATTCCCACACAGGCAGCACACTCCAGAAAAATTTAAAACTAAAACCCACTCACAATACAAAAATCCTACTTATTACTGCCCATTACATACATGAAACTTAACTTGAATTAACCCTCCCCTCAAACATCTCCTTGCCAACCCCAAAGAACACATGGACCATAACACAAGACACGATCACTTTTGATGCTCCCGTGTCCCTCTCACGCTAGCAAAAAACTATTGCATAAA
>NW_026506307.1:0-15462 GCF_026875155.1 Cherax quadricarinatus
AAAGAAAAATTTTTATGTGGAAAAATGAACTTTTTAAAAGAGGGAGGATGATTCTGACGACCAAACAGCTGCGTCAGCAAGTTGCTTCAGAGGTCTGGGACATGGCTGATGGTCTCTAATGTGAAGATTGATTTAAATAACAATAAACTGGAGATTTATGGTTTGAAGTGTGCTTCCAAGACCAAACCCATCTTAGTAGGAACTAGTTACCGCCTCCTCCCCAGGACCAGTTCTTAGAAGACTTTTCCAGAGTCTTGCCCGGAGTTTGAAAACAATTGCGAGACAATAATACTGAGCGACTTCAATATCTGTTTTCAGCAGCAAAAAAACGTGCTATGCAAAAGGTATAAGCAAAATTATAGGATTAAATAGCTACACTCAACTAATTAATACACCAACCCGGATCACACAGTTCTCAGCCACCATAATTGACCACATACTTTGTAACCGCGCTGAGAACATTAGTCAGTCAGGCGTCATTACCACAGGTCTTAGTGATCATTTCATCATTTACTGCACCAGGAAAATCACTAGGGATAGGATAGGCCTACACAGGACAATAAAAATGAGGTCAACTAGAAACTACAGTAAAGAAAACATGGTAAATAGGCTACACAATTGTGACTGGACAGAGATAACAAGTTGCACGGACGTAAACGATGTCTGGGAAAAATTCAAAACAATGTTCACTACCATCCTTGATAATATTGCACCAGTTAAGAGGTTAGGATTAACGAAGAACTGAACCCTGGATGACTACTGAGATTTTTAGAAAATATGAAATTCAGAGACCAGCTGCTAAAAAGATTTAAAGCAAACAGACAGGATATTGCAGCACTAAATGAATTCCAAAGGGTGAGGAACAGAGTACAGAGACTTATAAAAGGAGCAAAGGAAAAGCACTATTGCTCAAAAATTGAAGAGTATAAGCATAACCCAGAAAGCTCTGGCAAAACTAAAACAGTTGGGGTATAGCCATAAGCCAGTAGATAGGTCTAACATAGTACTCACTATCGATAATGAGGTACGCCACGAAACATCTAAGGTGGCAAATTGCTTTAATTCCTACTACACATCTGTTGCATCAACACTAGTAAGTAAACTACCAGCTGCATCAAATACCTTTAACACAGGACTCTGATAAGTTTCAAACATACTATACCAATAAAGGGGTAACCCCAAACAGTTGTCAACTAGTAAGTGTATCTCATGACTTCATTCAAAAAGAACTAAGCAGGTTAAACCAACTAAGAGCACAGGCCCTTATAACATCCGTCTAAGTTCCTAAAAGATGGTGCTTTGAACTGTCAATCCCTATTGCTCACATAATAAATCTATCAATCACCACTAATACTGTACCGGAGGGGTTCAAGGAGGCCAGAGTTACTCCTATCTTCAATAAAAATAATAGGTTTGATGTTTAGCAACTATAGACCGTTAGTATACTCAGTATAATATCTAAAATTCTGGAGAGGGCGGTGTATTCTCAAGTAGTTAAGTACTTAATGACAACAGCATTCTCCATAGCTATCAATCGGGCTTAGAAGATCCTACTCAACCGACACCTTCCTTATTAATCTGATGGTTTACTGAGAACTGAAATGTCAAAGGGGAACCTCATAGTATGATAACCTTAGACCTGCAAAAGGCCTTCGATACTGTCAACCACAATATATTATGTAAGAAATTAAAGCTATCGGTATGGTTCTGTAGAGGTTTAAGTCCTCCCTTAGCAACAGGAGACAAATGTCAAAATCAAAAAACAAAATCAAAACCCCCTGCCGAAAACTGTGGATTTCCCCCAAAGGGGAGTATTTGGGGGTCCCTTTATTTTCTTTGTTATGTAAATGATATGCCTATCATGAAAGTGAAACCCCTATGTATGAGATGACGTGCTTGTTAGGGGGACCCAGGTAAAAGACCACAAGATATTGCTAATGTTTTAACAGGGAATGGATTCTGCAGCAAATGGTTATAGAAAAAAACTATCATTACACCTAGGGGAAAAGAAGTATTCTTTTTGGGAAGAAAATAAACTGAGAGGGTAAATAATTTTAATTTTCGTGAAAGGGGGGAGACATCCTTTTAAAATTTCAAATTAAAAGTTTATTCTCTAAAAGGATTACAAGCTGAGTTTACAGAAATTTGGTATTTTTTGGTTTACATGTAGTAAAATTGGGGATTACAGAGTGTCCACTAGAACGCTTAGCATGGCTAGGCTTTTCGGACATACTTAGTTTTTTTTTAAATTTGAAAAAATATTAAAAATTATGAGGTAAGTTGGTATTTTGGTAAGTGACTAAATATTTTTTTGGTTTAGCAAGTGAAGTTTTTTTTGGCAGTACAAGTTTCAGTATTGGAGTATCACGGGATTCTTTTATTTTAAGACGAGATTAATATTTCTGTTTATGCAAATGTGAGGAGTGTAAGTGTGAAACCCCCAGGGGGTATTCGTGTGTTAGTTGAGGGGTGTATCAGGGAAAAAATGTTTTCTAATGGTAGTTTTAAAGGGTGATGAATGGTCTGCATTTTTAAGTTCTCAGGTAGGGTTTTCCAATTTTAGGGCCTTTGAAACTTAAATTTTTGTAAAGGTTTATCAGAAAAATTTCTGGAATCCCTTTGCCCCCATGAGCAGGAAAATTGATGGGGAACAGTGTAGTAAAAAGCGAATCCCAACTGAATTCCTGTATAGACAAGCACAGTGTTACTACTGGGGTGCGGACCCATGTTAGCCCTTATACAATGCTTTGGGATTACGCTTGCTCTTCTTGGTATCTGCCTTGAAAAAAAAAATGAAAAGATGACTGCAAATCACCCAGACAAAATCAAAGATTCTCCGGGGGCGGGACCAAGACACTGTGGGCCAGGATGAATTTTAGCAGTTGGAATGCTGAATGTTGAAGACAGATAAAACAACAAAAACAAAATCATTTTTATAAAATTGCCCCAAAACAATTTCCAGAATATTGCTGTAAATTTTTGTAAAGGGTTTGGAAAACCAAAGCAATCAAGTCAGGGGGAGAGAGACAACTTTGTGTCCCCACAGTCGGGGCAGGCTTAAAACCCCCTTTATTGACAGCAAAAGGAATGGAAAAAGACTGCCCGACATGTCAAACCCAGTAAAGCATGAACCAGTTCAAGAAGAGTCCCCAAAAGTGTCTGATGAAGTGCTAAAAAGGGGGGGGGAATGTTTTTTCTTTTTTTTGCTAACATACGTGTAAATTTTACCATTTTCCTATAATGCCCTCGTATTGTAGAAAGTCTTAATGCCCCCCTCGTGTGTAGATAGTCTTAATGACCCTCGGAGTAATGTCTTAATGACCCTCGTGTAGTAGATAGTTTTTTGTATATAATAAGATGTTATCTCTTTGTAAAATAATAAAAAAATATTATAACCTTTTATTAAAATTAAAAGGAAAAGGACCCCAGGGAATAAGTCACTGTCTGACTTTTTTGTTTTATGGGTTTCTCTACCTATGTGATGTATGAAATTCTAGAAACTGTATTTGTGTTCCCTTAACAAATTACTATTTAAAGGGTAAGGACCTATCCCCCCGCTTTGAAAATGTGTATCCCCATTTTCATGTTCATTTAAAACCTTCCAAACCCTTTTAGTGTTGTTAAGGGGACAGTTAAATTTTGCCAAGTTTCTGCTTTATTCCTGGGAAAACCCTTGAAAAAAATTTCGGGACCGGTTTTTAAATTGTGTTCGTCGTCAATGTGTGGTATCGGTCACTAAAATATGATAATCCTTTTTTATTTCTCCCCCTGACCGTTTTAATTATGTATTCTGGACTTCATGTGTCCCTTTGGGTTCGGTAACGTGGCTGGTAAGGAAATAATAGACAATAAGAGTATAATTAAAACGGAATATATGGGAAGCGCCCGCCTGACCTACTCTCCGCTCCCAATTTTTTTTTAGACGACTCAGGGATGATCCCTAGGGGTGAGCACGTTCAAAAACATGGTAAGGTCAGCTGAAACAGTGAATAACAAGTGATTCCACAGACGGTTGGTAGGGAGTCAATACTACTGATACTGGAAACGGGTTTTGGGTACGGGTATACTGAACTGGTAAGGTTAAAGGTACTTGAACTATGGTACTGGAAAGGGTTTTATGGTACTGGCATATGAGACATTAACACTACACAAAAACTTTAAAGTTTGTCCTGGTTTTTTAAGTGGGTCTATTCGACTCAAAAAAAATTTTTACACTAACCCCTTAAAAAAACCCCTTTGGTCCCCTTTGACCCCCTCCCAAACCCTTTATTTCATATTCTTTTTTGGCTTTTGTTTTCCTTTTCTGATTTCTGTCTTAAAATTTGGGAAATCTTTTGTATACTTTCTGGGGGGGTCATTATAATATGTAGGGTGATTTGGTGTTATCGTAAGGTAGGCATGTGATACAGGAAGGGGTAAAAATATGGCTGTAGGGTTTGACTGTAACACTAGTGTTGATAACAAACCAAGGTCGCTTCATACTCGTCCACACACTGATGAGAAAGTCCCCAAATTGATCATAGAATCAATAACCATATAAAATAAATGGATATAACTTGACTATAATTTTAAAGGGGGTGAGGGGTAATCCAGGGAAAGGGCCCCCGGGTCAAAAGACAAAAGCCCCGGATGGGATCTATGATTTAGCCCCGCGTCGGAAACACTTGTCCTTTTCCAGACAAAAAATACCTACCTCCCTCCCTTTGACTCCTAAATTTACAAATTGGGTTTTGGTTACCTAACCTTATTTAGTCTGTATAAATTGAATAAAAAAAATTTTGTGGTGATATACATCCGATAAATTAACACACGTGCAAAACTTGGGTATCGAAATGGGGAAAAACGTTTCGCCAAAGTGGCTTCATCACCCATACAAAGGAAAAGGTGAAGAACAGGGGAGCTGGGTAGTCGCCCCTCACCTTGAGTCAATGTAATCAGTCCATAATCTTGAAAAAGATACAGCATTGTGCAAAAATGGCTTATATACTGTAGACAGGTGAGGGGCAGCAGTGTAGGTGGTGTCACACTTGACAGAGGGGGAAGTAGGTCGTGTCTAAAGGTTAGGGAGTGAAGAATTCCCAAAATGTTTCTTTTCTGACGTAATTTCTTCAACCCTTCTCCTGATTCGTTTGACCCACCTGTTTTAAAACCATTGTTATGTTTAAAACAACCATGTTCACTCACAAACCATATATTTTCCATCTGAATTTTTCTTTAAAACCCCCATAAATGTCTCTATTTTTACCTAAGAAAATTTGTTATTTTCTCCATTATCTTTTTTTATTGAATCCCCCAAATTTTTCTTTGGAATTATGCAGTCTGGCCAGCTGTACAACGTCTGGGAAAAGTTTATAGTGAGGTTTATCACTGTCTATCCTGTGATAGTGAGGTTTTCACTGCTTCCTATGAAATAACGTTCATTACCACCCGTTATCCCAAACCTCCCTCATGATAGTCATAGAGGTTACCCCTGTCACATTACTCACGTAAACCCCTTACAATGCGAGTTTTACTCACTGACACGGCTTATAAACTCACACAAAAAACAAATAGTGTAATCAGTCAAGCAAGTGAGGAGTGGCTCCAGCCCGGAATATAAAAAAATTAAATTTCCTCTGGAGTCAACCCCTCCTTGACTGGGTTTAACTCTAAAACCCGGGAGCCAGTTGGGGACGCCCGCAACTGCAAGTCAAACTACTTTGGTTGATTAAAAGAAATGCAAGAAGGGGTGTGATTTTACCGAATAAAAATATAAAGTACCCGGCTCACCACAAGCAGTCCTGAATTATTTATAAAATTAACCCGACTCCAGATTGTTGTATAGTTGTTCCATGATCTGGCTAAAGTCGAAGTCCCCCGTTAAGGCTAAAATTTTTTCGTGTTTAAATTCTTACACCTTGTCCTTCAGACATTTAACTCGGGCACCCAGTCTGGTCGGAGAAATCACCTGCATTAGTTTTTCACTTCCCCTGAAAAAATTGCAGAAAATAGATTCTTGTCTGTCCCTTCCACTTTCGATGTTTTTGGGGAAAACTTTTGTTATGTAACATAGCTCGGGGGAAAAGGGTTTAGCGTTTTTTTTATTATAAAAACCTGGTCCTGGGTACCGCTCCATTTTTTTCATATTTTCCCTTCCTTGGAATTTTTTTTTTTTAAACGTCTTTTTGTGTTTTTTTGCAATTTAAAAAAGTTTAAATTTTCTTTTCCCAAACCCCCCGCCTAGTGCATTGGTACCTCTAAAATTGTTTTTTTTTGTTTATATAAATTTTAATCTGTCCTTTTTTTACCATTTTAATTTGTTTTTATTTTCTCCATTTTGTTTTTAAAATATTTTTATTTCCCCCAAATGTTTTCAGGCAATTTGGTGGTTTGAAAAAGCCACCTTCCCTTTTATTTTTTTTCACACCATATTTTCCCCTTTTTTTTATAAATTTTAAAATTTAAAAAATAACTTTAAAAAATTACCTTTTTATAGTACAAACCACTATATATTCCCAAGCATATTTTATATATCACTTTATTTGTATTAGTCCCTTAGCTCTTATTTTACTTTGTTAAATAATTGGTGCTTTTTTTGCTTAAATATTTACTTGTTTTTTCTTTATTCTAAAAAATTATTCACTACAAATCTTTTGATTACAGCATTGATCCGAACCAACCTCTTATTAATGACTTAAATGAATCAAACAGTTACTGTAATTACACCTGCAGAACAATCAAAGGCACTTCTCCCCCAACAAAAAACAAACACAAAAACCAAAAAAAAAAACAAACAACAACAGACCCATTTCTTTTCTAAAATTCCTTAAGCCAAATATGCCTAATTTCACTAACTGAAAAAACCTGGCTAAAGCCCCTATACAAAGTCTATGCCCCTTCCTTGGTTTTCACAGCCCCTACCAACTGTAGGCCAGACCCAAAAAGGGGGTGGCACAGCCATATACTATAGCCAATAAATGTATCACTAATACTTGCACAAGGGATAAATGGGGAATAAAAAATTAACTAAATTCAAAACCAAAAAACCTACAAAAACCTCTCACAATGATAAATTACAGAGTTCCCCAGTCAAAAATTAGCCCAATTTTGTCAAATCTAGGAAGTTGATAATGATGCACGCTAAAAAAAGATCACTTACACTCTCAGGGGACTTCAATTAAAAAATTCGCAAAACCCGGACCCACATTTTTGAATTACAAAAAACAAAGAGTAACTGTAGTTCTACCCAAAAGTAACAAAACCTAAAGAGTTACAGGCTGGTTTCCTACTTGACCAATCTGGACCACACCCTTCCCCTTTAAAAAACAGGCATAATTACGATAATACCACGACCACACCCCACTTTCCTCATAACAACTCTTGGTAAACTACCCAAACACTATAAAATCACCTTAGGGCTTCACAATGAGGCAGCCCCTTAAACTTCGCAAAAGCATTAGCAAACATTGATTGGCCACTTTCTAGAAAATCTTACGATTTGACGAAAGATTTAAAAATTTTCTAAAAAAGACCCAAAACCTTATAACAAGCACTGCCCAAAAAAAAATAAAAAGATGCAGCAAAGAGATGAACGTCCCCGGCTAACACCAGCATTCCAAAACCATAAATACAAAACACAATATGAAAAAAAGTACAGAATGGGTCACTAACCGAGACCAAAAAAAAACGTTACTCGTCAATCCTAACCACCTGATAAAAAAGGGCAAAAAAATTTTATTATGAAAACAGATTATCCAACTTACGGGGGGGATATAAAAAAGACCCGGAAAAACACTATTTAAATTCTGGGAACAAAAAAAAATATACGAAAAGCGAAATAAAAAATTTGCAAAATCAGATAACCCCAACCCCCCCAACAGAAACAGCAAACAGACTCAAGATTTCTTTCCACTAAGGACAAAAAACCCTTTCCCTAAAATCCCAAGCTCAGATACCCCACCAAATAAATACCCCCGGCAATACCCGAACACACTGTTCCTAGCTCCCCACTAACCCAAACGAAGTCTCCCCTTTTTTCAATGCACTAAAAAACAAGGCAGGAGTTAAGTACCTTACCACCCTTTTTTATAAAAAATGCACAAGTTATCTCCCCATTGCAAAATCTTTAAAAATCCCTTGAATCCTCCACCTTCCCTACAGTACTCAAAATAGCAAGGGTCACCCCGATCCACAAAGGAGGAGACCAAACAGAGTTGAATAATTATAGGCCAATATCCAACTTACACCCTCTCTCAAAAATCTTTGAAAAACTAATTCATAAACGAATCTACTCCTCCCTCTATCTCCCAGAACATACTCAACCCCTGCCAATTTGGATTCAGGCCTAATAAAAATACTAATGATGCTATTATACACATGCTAGAACAAAATATACACTGCAATAGAGAAAAAAGAAGTCCCACTGGGGATCTTCATTGACTTACGTAAAGCTTTTGATACAGTTGACCATGACTTGCTCCACGTAAAATTGTCACACTATGGTATAAGAGGCACTCCCTCAATTACCTCAAGTCATACCTCAGCAACAGAAGCCAATATGTGTACGCAAATGGGGCAAACTCTTCTGCGCAACCAATTACAGTTGGTGTCCCACAGGGAAGTGTCCTTGGCCCTCTTCTCTTTCTCCTATACATAAATGACCTTCCAAATGCTTCGCAATTACTCAAACCCACACTATTTGCAGATGACACTACATACGTCTTCTCTCACCCGAGCCCATCACACTAGCCAATACTGTAAATACCGAATTACAGAAAATATCTACCTGGATGAGGACTAACAAACTTACACTAAACATTGACAAAACCTACTTCATTCAGTTTGGTAACAGAGCTACAGATGTCCCTCTTAACATAATGATAAACGGATCACCTATCACAAAGCTAACAGAGGGAAAATTCTTAGGAATCCACCTTGATAATAGACTCAAATTTCATACACATATACAACACAAATTTCTAAGAAAATTTCCAAGACTGTAGGCATACTATCGAAGATACGGTACTATGTTTCCACAGTCAGCCCTCCTGGCCCTATATCACTCTCTTATTTTACCCCTATCTCACCTATGGAATTTGTGCAGGGGGCTCTAAACAACAGTTAACCATCTCAGACCACTAATTACCCAACAAAAGGCTGCAGTTAGAATGATAACAAATTCTCACTACAGGCAGCACACTCCACCAATATTCAATACACTAAACCTACTCACCATACAAAACATCCATACTTATTACTGCACCTTTTACATACTAGAACACTTAACTCTGATATTAACCCTCCCCTCAAACATCTCCTTGCCAACCTCAACAGAACACATGACCAATAACACAAGGCACAGATCACTCTTTGATGTTCCTCGTGTTCATCTCACACTATGCAAAAACTCAATGCACATAAAAGGCCCTAAAATCTGGAATTCATTACCTGTAAATATAAAAGAAACACTATCTGTTTATAAATTCAAGTCTCTACTCAAAGATCACTTACTCACCCAAAACCAAATAAATACTGAATAACTGAACCTTATAAATTGTATATCTTAAATTTTCTCACAATTATATCACATAAATGTTAAACCTAAAACCCAATCTAACTTTATTATTTTTAAATACACTACCTAACAGAATCCTTCATATGACCTGTCTTTGTAATACTCACTTGTGCTTTATAGTAATCTGTTTACATTAATGTTTTATCACTGACTTCATCATTGCTTAATTAATCTTAAGTTAATTTTAAGCCAGCCCGTAATGCTATGCATAGTATAAGTGGCTTTGGCATACTGCTCTTATCTGTATTTTTTTGTACCTCTGTATGTGTGCACAAATTTATAATAAATAAATAAATAATAAAAAAAAACTGCATGTGCAACCAGCCTCCTACACCACTCCTTGCACTCAACCCACACGGGTTTAGCGCTATACATACAATATAACAACGCTAATAAGACAGTTTGCTGTTTATGGCTATGTATTGAGAAGAGTTTCGCACACCTGAGAGAAAACGTTGGATGAAACGTTCTCAGAATAGTACGATATAAACCACATGTTGTATCATGTTAACATGATGCTGTATCATGTTAAGATGATGCTGTATCATGTTAACATGATGCTGTATCATGTTAACATGATGCTGTATCATGTTAACACGATGCTGTATCATGTTAACATGATGCTGTATCATGTTAACATGATGCTGTATCATGTTAACACGATGCTGTATCATGTTAACACGATGCTGTATCATGTTAACATGATGCTGTATCATGTTAACATGATGCTGTATCATGTTAACATGATGCTGTATCATGTTAACATGATGCTGTATCATGTTAACATGATGCTGTATCATGTTAACATGATGTTGTATCATGTTAACACGATGTTGTATCATGTTAACGTGATGTTCAAATTTGTATCAAATACGGACAATCAGATGAGTAAGACACATGTACAACAGTTGGGTGTCTTATTTGTTGAAACGTTTCGCCGGCACAGTAGCTTCTTCAGTCAAATATAGATGAAAATGTATTGTAGACGGCAGTAGTGGCTGAGGGACTGACCACCTCAGACTATTTCTCCAAGGTTGAAGGACTGATGACATCATCTTTACCTCGCCAGTACTCCTGCTATATGACCGATGACACCTAACATCATGTTAACTCACATGTCTGTGTATACTGCCAGTGACATGCACAGTATTACGCCGACAAGCGAAGCAAGACGCAAAACAACCACGGGGTCGAGTTGAATGATAGCTCTAGGCCTTTCGTGTTGCGATCAACACATCATCAGGAGCTTGCAATGTTGTAGAAAAGAGGAGGAAGTCCAAGCAAATACGTTCAGAGGAAGTGTCTTTGCTGGAGCAAAGGCACTTCCTCTGAACGTATTTGCTTGGACTTTCCTCTTTTCTGAAACATTGCAAGCTCCTGATGATGTGTTGATCGCAACATGAAAGGCCTAGAGCTATCATTCAACTCGACCCCGTGGTTGTTTTGCATACACAATATAAAATAATGTTATCATGACTTACCTCCAGTATACACCAGGTCTCCTGCATGACTTACCTCCAGTATACAACAGGTCTCTGGCATGACTTACCTCCAGTATACAACAGGTCTCCTGCATGACTTACCTCCAGTATACACCAGGTCTCCTGCATGACTTACCTCCAGTATACACCAGGTCTCTGGCATGACTTACCTCCAGTATACAACAGGTCTCTGGCATGACTTACCTCCAGTATACAACAGGTCTCCTGCATGACTTACCTCCAGTATACACCAGGTCTCCTGCATGACTTACCTCCAGTATACACCAGGTCTCTGGCATAACTTACCTCCAGTATACACCAGGTCTCCTGCATGACTTACCTCCAGTATACACCAGGTCTCCTGCATGACTTACCTCCAGTATACACCAGGTCTCCTGCATGACTTACCCTCCAGTATACACCAGGTCTCCTGCATGACTTACCTCCAGTATACACCAGGTCTCCTGCATGACTTACCTCCAGTATACACCAGGTCTCCTGCATGACTTACCTCCAGTATACACCAGGTCTCTGCATGACTTACCTCCAGTAAACACCAGGTCTCCTGCATGACTTACCTCCAGTATACACCCGGTCTCCTGCATGACTTACCTCCAGTATACACCAGGTCTCCTGCATGACTTACCTCCAGTATACACCAGGTCTCTGGCATGACTTACCTCCAGTAAACACCAGGTCTCCTGCATGACTTATCTCCAGTATACACCAGGTCTCCTGCATGACTTACCTCCAGTATACACCAGGTCTCCTGCATGACTTACCTCCAGTAAACACCAGGTCTCCTGCATGACTTACCTCCAGTATACACCAGGTCTCCTGCATGACTTACCTCCAGTATACACCAGGTCTCCTGCATGACTTACCTCCAGTATACACCAGGTCTCTGGCATGACTTACCCAGTAAACACCAGGTCTCCTGCATGACTTACCTCCAGTATACACCAGGTCTCCTGCATGACTTACCTCCAGTATACACCAGGTCTCCTGCTCTTGTCATCACCCGGCTTCAGTTCACCAATGTTAACACTTGGAGTAGAACGGACCAATGAAGGACGGGTCAGGTATGTCTGGCCACTGTGGTACCGGGAAGCTCAGAGGATAGTGTCTCCAGTTGAAAGGTGCGTCAGAGAAGCCCAGGTAGCCGTTCAGAGATACCTGCAACAGTCACAGGTAACCAGTTAGATGTGCGGAGTGACTGGTACCCCACGTTCACACTGTGGTTTATTGTGAACCGAATGTTCACCCTGTCTGTGGTTTATTGTGTACCCCATGTTCACCCTGTCTGTGGTTTATTGTGTACCCCATGTTCACCCTGTCTGTGGTTTATTGTGTACCCCATGTTCACCCTGTCTGTGGTTTATTGTGTACCCCATGTCCACACTGTCTGTGGTTTATGTGTACCCCATGTTCACACTGTCTGTGGTTTATTGTGTACCCCATGTTCACCCTGTCTGTGGTTTATTGTGTACCCCATGTCCACACTGTCTGTGGTTTATTGTACACCCCATGTTCACCCTGTCTGTGGTTTATTGTGTACCCCATGTTCACCCTGTCTGTGGTTTATTGTGTACCCCATGTTCACCCTGTCTGTGGTTTATTGTGTACCCCATGTTCACACCTGTCTGTGGTTTATTGTGTACCCCATGTTCACCCTGTCTGTGGTTTATTGTGTACCCCATGTTCACCCTGTCTGTGGTTTTTGTGTACCCCATGTTCACCCTGTCTGTGGTTTATTGTGTACCCCATGTTCACACTGTCTGTGGTTTATTGTGTACCCCATGTTCCACCTGTCTGTGGTTTATTGTGTACCCCATGTCCACACTGTCTGTGGTTTATTGTGTACCCCATGTTCACACTGTCTGTGGTTTATTGTGTACCCCATGTTCACCTGTCTGTGGTTTATTGTGTACCCCATGTCCACACTGTCTGTGGTTTATTGTACACCCCATGTTCACCCTGTCTGTGGTTTATTGTGTACCCCATGTTCACCCAGTCTGTGGTTTATTGTGTACCCCATGTTCACCCTGTCTTTGGTTTATTGTGTACCCCATGTTCACCCTGTCTGGGTTTATTGTGTACCCCATGTTCACCCTGTCTGTGGTTTATTGTGTACCTCATGTTCACACTGTCTGTGGTTTATTGTGTACCCCATGTTCACACTGTCTGTGGTTTATTGTGTACCCAATGTTCACACTGTCTGTGGTTTATTGTACACCCCATGTTCACCTGTCTGTGTTTATTGTGTACCCATGTTCACACTGTTGTGGTTTATTGTGTACCCATGTTTCACCCATGTCTGTGGTTTATTGTGTACCCCATGTTCACCCTGTCTTGTGGTTTATTGTGTACCCATGTTCACCCTGTCTGTGGTTTATTGTGTACCCCATGTTCACTCTGTCTGTGGTTTATTGTGTACCCCATGTCCACACTGTCTGTGGTTTATTGTACACCCCATGTTCACCCTGTCTGTGGTTTATTGTGTACCCCATGTTCACCCTGTCTGTGGTTTATTGTGTACCCCATGTTCACCCTGTCTGTGGTTTATTGTGTACCCCATGTTCCACCCTGTCTGTGGTTTATTGTGTACCCCAGGGTCCACACTGCCCTGTGGTTTATTGTCCCCCCCCAAATGTTCACCCTGTCTAGGTTTATTGTGTACCCCATTTTTCACACTGCCCTGTGGTTTATTGTGTACCCCATTTTTCACCCTGTCTGTGGTTATTGTGTACCCCATTTTTCCCTGTGTCTGTGGTTTATTGTGTACCCCATGTTCACACTGTTTTGTGGTTTATTGTGTACCCCATGTTCACCCTGTCTGTGGTTTATTGTGAAACCCCATGTTCACCCTGTGTCTGGGGTTTTTTGGGTTACCCCAGTTCACCCTGTCTGTGTTTATTGTACACCCCATGTTCACCCTGTCTGTGGTTTATGTATATCACGTTCACCCTGTGTTATCGACATCAAGATGCCAGTAATCAGTATCAAGAGCCCTAGCGGGCATCAAGAGCCCTAACAGACATTAAGACCCCTAGTGGGCATCAAGATCCCTCGATGGCATCAAGATCCTCCACTAGGCATCAAGGGAACTCACCGGTAGGTATCAAGGGACATCCTCTCAAGGGACCAAGTCTTTGCTGTTATTCTCTTGGGAAGAAAGGTGCCTTGATGCTGATGATGGGCTCTTGATCCAAGGAATTAAAGGTACCCTTCGTTTCCTTGGATCAAGAGTACTTTCCATTTGGGGTTGATTCACCAAAGGACTGACATTTAAGGAAACATTTCGCCCCTACTGGAGAAATGTCGTCATTGTGCATACTAGAACATAAGAATGAGCAGGCCTACTTGACCATGCTAGGCAGGTCTAGCTCACACCCACCTACTGGCCTAACAATCAGGGAACGGGTAGGACTTCAACCTATGGCAAATAAGTCTTATAACACACGAGCCAGTGCGTTAACACCCGATCGGTAGCGCACTCGATTCACACACTGAGGTCCGGGGGTCGATCCCCGGTACGGGTGGAAACATTAGAACGTGTTTCCTTACGACACCCGCTGTCCCTTTTTCACCTAGCAGTAAAATAGGTACCTGGGTGCTAATCGACTGGTGTGGGCACGCATCCTGGGGAGAAAATTGATCTAATTTGCGGGGGAATGACACGATTGAAACAAACCATACCAAGGCGGGGATAGAACCCGTGGTCCCGAAAGTCTAAAAGTCCAGACCGACGCTGGGCCCAGTTCTAACCCGTCAGTCTGGAGTTTTATGAGTTCTCTGACCACGGGTTCTAACCCCACTCGTATGGTTTGACTTTCTATATATATATGTCCCCTGATGTCAGGATAGGAGTCAGGAATCCAGGAAGAAAATAAAAGCCATAAATGAAATCGAAAGAAACCCCAAAATATTTCTTCTCCTATGCCAAACCAAAGTCGAGAACAACGCCAGTATTGGGGGCCCCCACTTAAACAAGATGGGTCCTACACAGATACAGCAAGGAAATGAGTGAGCCACTCAAGTCCCAATTTGACTCAGTTTTTTGGGAAGCCGTAACCAACTGAGATCGAAGACCTAAAGATTTTTTATGAGAGAGCCACAGAATTTGGTTAACACAAGCCTATCTGAAGTTATCCTGACACCAAATGACTTCGAACAGGCGATAGATACGTGCCCATGCACTCTGGCCCCCAGGGGCCCGACCATGCAACTCCGTGTTCATCAAGAACTGCAAGAAGCCCCCATCACGAAACTTTTACCATCCTATGGAGAGGGAGCATGGACACGGAGGTCGTTCCCACAGTTACTAAAAACAAAAGACATAGCCCCACTCCACAAAGGGGCAGTAAAGCAAAGCCAAAGAACTCAGACCAAAGCACTAACATCCCATAAACTAAAAATCTTGGGGAA
>NW_026506308.1:0-18979 GCF_026875155.1 Cherax quadricarinatus
GGGTAAAAAATTTTGAGTGGACAATTTTCTGGGGGTGACTCTGCTGAAGAGGAACTAATGAGCATAAAATAAAGGGGCTAATAAATAATGCAAGGTGCAAATATCCCCCTGGGGGGAAGGAAAACATAATTCTTTCCATTTAAGGGCTCAAATAAAAAAAAGAAACCCGGGAGTTGAAGTGTCCAAATTAGAATTTTGCTGGACTGACTTGGGACACAGAGAGGGGCTTGATCGTTGAAGTCAAAAACACAGTTTTGCCCAAAAAATTAACCAAAGAGCTTACTTGCGGAAGTTTCAAAATGTTTTTCGACCCCACTATTTTTATTGCCCCCAAATTCCCAAAAGGGGAAAATTTGTTGATAAAAAGCATGGAAGTTAAGTGTGTTGGATGAAGCCCCCCTTTGGAATTTGTTGAAAAGTGGAAGAACAATAGGTGAATAGTAAAATTACCAATTTGGAGTTCCCACAAATGGGGGCCATCAAGATGGAGAAAATGTACTCCACTTTTTTTTTTTGCGATGCCTTCGAAATTAGCATATGGAGCAGTGTTTTACCTTTAATGAAATAGTGCCATTTTCTTTTGTTATGTCTAAGGCTAAGGTGGCCCAATAAAATCACGAAACCCTTCCCTTTCATTTTGGAATTAAGGGGCCCATTTAGTAGGTTGTAAAATTAGTCAATTATAAAGAACAAAATTTGCCGAGAGAAAAAAATATCAGCGACACCGAATTTGGTCTATAACGAGGTATCCTTACAATGGATTCGAAAATGATAACATAAAGACTTTTATGTACAAAACAGAGTCGCTGAAATCAATCAAATTGCAGGAGAAATATAACAGTTTGGTCAGCATATGTTAACCTTTAATCACATTCCCCTGGTGACGGAGAATCCGACTGACTTCTTCTATCGAGGCTTGACTTATGAAAAATTTGTGAGTGCATTATCGTGGTTTAAAGGGCCAAGTTGGTTGGTGGAACAAAATTAACTGGCCGGTCAAAAGGCACATTATTGCTCCTGTCGAAATTACGGTGAGCAACCGCTCCAGTCAGTAGTCCCTCCTTAGCCAGTTGACATTAATAGGTATTCATTCCATACCCAAGCTTGATTAGCGTGACAAGGTTAGTGTTTTAAATTTATAAGTAAGATGAATATCTCGATATAATTTTCCCCATCCCCTGAAATTCTGCTACAGAGGTACAAGAAAGAAACCTACAGGGATGAGATTAAATTAATAATGGACAGAAAAATTGTGAAAGCTCATAATAGAAAAGCTGGGCTGTATTTTAGAGATGATGTAATTAGGTGCAGAGGCAGGTTACAAAATGCTGAATTGGGGAATATGCTAAGAGCAACCCCTATCTTGCTGCCCAAAACTCGCGTCACCTTGACAACCTTGATTGTCTTTTAATGCCTTAATAACGTGATGCACGGTGGGTCAGGATACCTAAAACTGTATTCGGGAACCTTCTGGATTCACAAGGATGGCAAAGTGTAAAAAGGGTTATCAAGTCGTGTGTTAATATTTCGCTGGGTGGATGCCAGAACCACATGTACCCAGGTCCTCCACCATTGCCCCAAGAAACGCGTCAGTTTTGGTTAAAACCATTTGATGTGATCCGAGTGGGCTATAGTGGCCAACATTTTAACCAGGTACTTCAGATGGTGTTCCCGTTGAAGTGTAGTAATGTCTATTTACTTGTACAGCTACTAGGGCTGTTCAGCTAGGAAGTGGCGTCAGGACATGTCTGCATAAAGTTCATACAGCTGTCCGAAATTTCCAGCTAGGAGATCCTGTCCAAGATTGATGACTCAGCTAATGCCATCCAATTTTGTAGCGGTGCTCAACACTTGATGGAATAAAATAGAGTGATGATGTACAGTCTTTGTTCCCCAGCGAGGTGTGTCTGGAAATTTATTACCCCAGCCCCTTGGCATGGGAGGACTGTATGAAAGCATGATAGGTACAGTGAAAAGATGTCTTCATAAGGTGTCTACACAGGGAAGAGAATTAATTTGGAGGAATTCTGTCAGTGTTTGGTGGAGGCAGAGAATCGGGTAAACCAATCGCCCTCCTGCATATCATGGGCGACACTCCTGACGCAGAGATCTTGACTCCCTCTCACCTAATATGCGGACGAAGGTTAGAAGCTGCACCTATCTATAGAGATACCCGAGGGAAGAGATGAGGATTACAATAACGGGACCGCATTGAGTATAAGTTCAAGAATGCTAAAAAGGTAATTACTCATTGGTCCCGATGTGTTGGCGTAAAGAATATCTTCTTACACTACGGAGAACACTTTTATGGTGCGCCAGAGCAGTAAACCGACAGAACATTCAACCAAGACATGTGTTTGATTGATAACTGAACACATCGAACATTTGTGGCCTCTGGCAAGGTAGTTACATTATACCCAGATGCCAAGGTGTTGTCAAAACGTCAAAGTTGTTGTGTCGTGGTCAGGAAAAGTTTTGCGTACCATTAATAAATAGATTCCCTTAGAATTAAATGGTGTTCACTCCAGTGCAGATGGAAATCTAAGGAAAGTGACACAGTGATAATGGAAGACACTGAACCGAGTAATGCAAGAAGAAATTTAGAAGACCCACTAGGAAAACCGCAGCGCAATCTAGAGAGGCTGGAATCGTCTCCCTCCTGGAGGAAAGACGCAATTTTAAGTCGTCTAACAACGACTTCCTTCCGCCACTGGGGCGCAGTGTGGAAATTCTATTTTAAATTCCGAAGCTATGGTGCCTATAAAGTGATTAATGTGTTGATTTGGGTCAAAATGTATTTTATTTTGAATGGAACCAATGTGTTCCCACTGCGCCTGCACAGATGTGCGGCGATTAGGTGGCAACTGGGGCAACGAGGTGGCGGGAGTGTTTGAATGTAGTGAAGGAAGCTGTGAAACATGGGATTCAGGAAAATTGGCGTCACGTCAGCCTAAGGATAATATAGTCCTCACTTCCTAAATAGGGAAGTGTCCTAATTGTTCCTGGTGAAGATGAGGGAACGAGATTACGTGACCACCGTGATAATGTGGTAAAATAAGTGATAATAGTAGGCACCGTGAGTGACGGGTGTGCCGCCATGGATTTGTTCCAGGGGAAATTACCCGTGAGTTAATCCTCACTCATCGGTCTCAGATCTATGGAGTGACCTTCTAATGTGTATAATAATTATGAGATGTTAAATCGTCTTGTGAATGGTAATGTAAATCAGTGATAATAACATCTAAGTTAAGAGAATGCGGGAAGTGAAATAAATCGCCGCTGCTCCGGTAATGCGTGGTTTCCGTCCGAGGATCCGCAATTTTATGAATCAACGACTTCTAAACCGGGACAAACCAACGGAATGCCTCGTCCCGCTGGATAACCTGGAGTTTACCTGGCTGAGAGTTCCGGGTCAAAACGACCCCACGGCCCGGTCTGTGACCAGGCTCCTGTTGGATCATAGCCTGATCCAACAGGCCTGTTGCTCTGGTCTGCACGCAAACCAACGTACGAGACCACAGCCCCGGGCTTTGATCAGGAACTGAAACTTTAGGTGCTTGTCCAGTGCCAGCTTGAAGACTGCCAGGGTCTGTTGGTAATCCCCCTTATGTGTGCTGGGAGGCAGTTGAACAGTCTCGGGCCCCGACACTTATTGTATGGTCTCTTAACGTGCTAGTGACACCCCTGCTTTTCAGGGGGGGATGGTGCATCGTCTGCCAATCTTTTGCTTTCGTAGTGAGTGAATTTCGTGTGCAAGTTCGGTACTAGTCCCCTAGGATTTTCCAGGTGTATATAATCAGTATCTCTCCCTCCTGCGTTCCAGGAATACAGGTTTAGGAACCTCAACGCTCCCAATAATTGAGGTGTTTTTTATCTCCGTTATGTGCGCCGTGAAAGTTCTCTGTACATTTTCTAGGTCGGCAATTTCACCTGCCTTGAAAGGTGCTGTTAGTGTGCAGCAAATTCCACCTAGATAGAACAAGTGACCTGAAGATGTCATCAGGGCTTTGGCCCCCCCTAGTTTTGAAGGTTCTCATTATCCATCCTGTCATTTTTCTAGCCGATGTGATTGAACAATGTTATGGTCCTTGAAGGTGAGATCCTCCAACATGATCACTCCCAGTCTTTGACGTTGGTGTTTTGCTCTATTTGGGGGCCAAGAATTTGTTTTGTACTCTGATGAAGATTAATTTCCTCATGTTTACATATCTAGTAATTGAATTTCCTCATCGTTGAACTTCATATTGTTTTTCTGCAGCCCCCTGAAAGATTTGGTTGATGTCCGCCTGGAGCTTTGGGAGTGTCTGCAATGGAAGACACTGTCATGCAGATTCGGGTGTCATCTGCAAAGGAAGACATGGTGCTGTGGCTGACATCCTTGTCTAGTCGGATATGAGGATGAGGAACAAGAACCGTGCGGTGTAGCAGGACATCGAAAAGGGATGGCAAAATGGAGGAAATAAGGAGCATCAATCACCCGCAGTTAAGTAACCGTTCTAGTTATAGCAGACTGATACGGGCCCAGTTAGGTATGTTTTAAATTGGATAGGTTATGGGTGATCCAGCCACATCAAGTGACCACCAGAGAATAGCTGGTAAGTGGTGGGATTATGTACAAGTGTTTTTTCCCTTGATGGTATATCCATGTTTTAACCTACCCCCCCCCCCCCTTCATTCAGTTAAACTATATAATCTTACAGCCCCACAATTAATTAGTAGGCGCCGTACTTGAGGGTGCTACCAATTTATACTGGTCTCGGATAGATATGGATAAGATTTTGAGGTCGAGGGGCCACCTGCAGTGACCAGAGGTGGTTAAGTTTTCTCACATGTCTACATGGGTACTACGGTAAACAATATCGTTGTTGTCTCCCAAGGAGATTAAATCGTATGCATGTAATGTTGAGGTACGTACAAGTAATCACTCCTATAAAATTTTCCATAATATGGACAGAGAAAGTATCAATTCAGCTAATTTTAAGCAAGCAATAGTAAATAAGAAAATTACATAAAGGGGACTTATGCTTACTAGTAAAATCACAAAATTAGGTAGTTGATTATTTAATTTTCTAAGAGATTGTACAATGAAATTTTAATAATAATGGAGCAAAACATTCACTACACTACGTAGGCTTTTTGTTGGACATTGTTTAGTTATTCTCTGTAAGATTAGTATCCCTGAGAAATCGTGATAGATCATTCTCGTTCGTTATTGTGTACAGTTGACCTACATTTGTTTTCCTAACAAGAATTTTCCCATCTCTTTGTGAAGCATTCATCGACACCATGCCTAACCCTTCTAGGGTAGGGTAGGTGCCTGAGCCCGAGCCTTTACTCATAAGACTGTCATTCCCATTTGCCCCTTGGGCGGGGATGGCAGCCCAAAGAGAGGCCTAGCTTGTGGCTAGGCCTGGGGACAGTTGGTCCCAAAGATGAGGAGGTACTTGTGCCTCCTCCCATGGGAGACTTAGGTCTCAGACACTCCCTAAAGAGGGAGCCAAGGCCGGGCCACCACTTGGAAAAGGCCCGGGCCGGGAGAATACCGGCTAATCTTTAATAATAATAATGTGAAGCATTGGTGTATTGTGTCATTATTCTCCCGCTTAAGTTTTCTGACTCTATAAAGAAGGTTCTGACGTTTTTTGGTAAGACACTCGTTTATGTATACCTCTTTCTTTACTTTAATAGATGCAATAATTAAGTCTTTTTTCCTGTCATGTGAGTGGAATCTAAGCATAAGATAAGATAAGATAAGATTTCGTTCGGATTTTTAACCCCAGAGGGTTAGCCACCCAGGATAACCCAAGAAAGTCAGTGCGTCATCGAGGACTGTAACTTATTTCCATAGGGGTTCCCCTATAATCCTGCCCCCCAGGGATGCGACCCACACCAGTCGACTAACACCAGGTACCTATTTGCTGCTAGGTTGAACAGGACAATGGAGTAAGGAAACGTGTCGGAATTTCCACCCCCTGGAATCGAACCCGGGCCTCCGAGTGTGAAGCCGGAGCTTTAGCCACCAGACCACCGGGCCATAAAACTTTTTATCTTCCATAGGGATCTAGTAACCTTCTCTTTTATTTCAGACTCTGGTACAATAACCCTTGTTTTGGTCCTTTATGATCTGCAGATAATTTCTTTACTGTTTGTTGTTCATATCACTGGAAAAAAAAAAAAAAAAGTGGACTGTTTAACTATTACTGCATCCGAATAAAGGTTTTTTTGTTATCTGTCAGTTTTACTTTGGAGAGGCAAAGTAGTCACTGAACTGGTTATCTAAGTTTTCTTCCATCTTTTTACCTGCTTCTTCAACCTTTGTATTAAGTAGATAATTATTTGTTGGGTATGGCTATCTATAATCTTGGATGTCTTGTCACGTTAGACATCCTGGTGTTGATACTTGTTGATTACAAGACTGAGGATTTTGTTCCGAGTTGTGTCCATCCCTGGTGTCTGTGTTTTGTTACGTCTATCGAAGATTCCTAATTTTCAATAACTAGAGTTGGAGAAGCATGTTTTTAGGGTAAACTGGATTCTTTGGTCATACCTGAGAGACTACTTGGTAGTTGAATCCGGGGGAAGAGAGGGGAGGATGGCCTGGTGTCAGCCATGTTTGTTGTTATTGTTTGTGGTTTGGCCTTGATGGTGGTGAGTGGGGTGGTTCTGGGCCGGCGTCCTCCTGGCTACACTTGATGAAAGTTGATTTTTCGGTGTTACTTGCTGGCCTTGGTGCCTGTTTCCTCTCAATTGCGCCTCATAATACTACAGGAATTGTTTGTAGTAAGAAGAAGTTGTATTATTATTATATTACAATCAAGGGGAAGCGGCTAAACCCGGAGATTATACACGGCACGGGGGGGATGTGGAAGGTATTCAGGCTTAATGGGGAACTGGAGCAACAGATCCAACTCACTAAATCAAGAGCCCCTCACCAACATCAAGGAACCTTCCTTGAGGGGAGAAGAAGTTGTAGTTATACAAAGCTTAGGGTTACGTTGTTCGGCTGGCAGCGGGGTGTTGCTTCGGTTTGTGGGCAGTCTTCCTTTGATCTCTATTATTTTCGATTTGTAGGTTTCACTGTTGGTAATCTTTGGTCATTCTGGGTGCTACGTTGGGTAGTGCAGTTTTGCTTGTAACTACGTCATCATAGGAGCATTGGTAGCTCTGATAGTTGGAGATTAGATTTCACCACCGAAGTGGGGTAGGCCTGATTGGTGAGGGAGAGGGACGTGTGTGTTTGATGAAGTCCTAGGCCTTCTATATCAGAACTGCTTATCTCACCCGACTGATAACTCATCATGCAACAAATATCGTTGGAGAGCAGCTGAATTGCTGCTGGAACTCTTATGTGTGAACTGTGACTAGTGATATACCTAGTGAAACACAAACATGTTGATTTGAAGTGGCTGTAGGAGGCTACACCCTCACTCCACCACGCCCGTCCTCCCCTCCTCCTCGATTTGGAACTCAAGGCCTCCATTTTTTCGCACTCTATTTACTTATGCCTAGAGGCGGTTTTTGAAAGACCACATAAATTGCCATGAGTGCCCGTGTCAGTCCTCCGTGCTGACTCCACTCATCTTATGTAGTGTCTCCTGTGTGCCTACCTGCCTGCTACAAGCAATATCCTAGTGGTTGACACGTGGCCTTAGCAAGCACATTCAAGCAGGCTTGAACGCAGCCAATTTGAATGCCCCAGCATGTCTACGTAATACGATCTATAACAGTGTTGCTGGCATACCATGTTTTCCAGCATGGCTTAGTTAAGAACAATTTAACGGCATTCAGTACTAACTTTTTTAAGTGGGACATGCCAGAGGTTTACCTATAGAACATTGTAAGTTGTGCTAGTATGTTAAGTGCTGCAATTTTGTTGAAACTATTTGCACGAGTGGATTCACTGACTTAGGACATTGTGCGACCATCAATACTACATAGGCTTAAAAATGAGTGAGGAATGTCTGCATGGCCTGCTGGGTGACCTTGAAAATGGCACAATAAGACCCGCATGCCACTTACACCCATACTGCGTGGTCCCTAGTGAGTTGAATGTCCCTTCTCTGACTTCCTATTCACCGGTATCCTTAACTCGTCGCCAGTATCTACATATGGGATAAGGGCGATTTAGCTGATCAGGCTAAACACGCTCCAAGCCAGCCAGAGAAGGCCAAGTTACAGAAATCTTTGTGAACGTTCTACAGTGTTTCCGGCCGTACCTTCGGTGTTGTGAGAACTATTCTAAAGTAGTGAAAATTTGTCTGTATCCAAGAACACGTGTGCTAGATGTGTTAAGTTTGCTGGCGGTCTGGAGTAATTAACAAGTAGTACCAGTGTTGGTAACTCTCGAGACACTGTGGGGCCCAGTGAAATGACCCTGAAAAATCGCACTGGCGACCCGCAGGCCACTACACCCTTAATGCCTGTGTCTACGAGGGAATATCCCTTCCTTGTCCCTTCCTCTCTTATGGAATAAAGGCGGTTTCACTGAACCCAAAAGAACAGACTAACTCTTCCACCTCAAGCAGCTGAACTAAAAGTGACCTATGGATGTGATACGAAGTAAAGATGGTGAAGGCGATTTCGTAGTTTTAAGAAGTAAGTGAGCCTTTTGAAAAAACGAAAGATGGAAGTTCAAAGGAGACTTGCTGCAAGAAACAACGTAGAGCAACAACAACCATGCAGAACGGTTAGGCTTGATTTCCCTGCTAACACTGAGTTTGAGGTCAATTTAGATGTTTTACGAAGCTACATAGACAACCCAGAAAACAACCTTCGGATTCGCTTTCGTCATGACGAGGAGAATTACGTTATTGTTACTAACGACCCAACATTCGTAAAAAACTTCTTACTCATAAATATGCTAACATCCAACTCCAACTGCCCCACCAAGATCA
This sequence comes from Cherax quadricarinatus, assembly GCF_026875155.1. Lineage (NCBI taxonomy): Eukaryota > Metazoa > Arthropoda > Malacostraca > Decapoda > Parastacidae > Cherax > Cherax quadricarinatus. The sequence continues at coordinate 8,895 of NW_026506308.1, forward strand.
CCTAAAGTACTTATTGTTATCCACAATTGTCCAATAAGTACATGGAGCCAATAAATTCCTGTTGTCAGATCAAGTTGGCAAACCCTCGTCGACTTCCAATTATTCTGATATTGGCTGAGTGGATTGGTTCAAGGGACTCCACCAACATATAACTACTCTCGTGCAGCGCTTAACAGGAGTAAACAAAATATCTATTTACAAAGCACCACACCGTAGATGCTAACAAGTGTCAGCGTTGGGTCACATTGCTTGGAAATGCTCATCTAGTCACACTGGTGTGCAGTGTGTGCCAAGGCCCTCCTTCTCACCAGTGCTAAGAAATGATCAAAAAACACCAACCGTTGCATTAGAATGTATCAATAGTAAGACTCCAGGAGTCACAGCCTGCCCATGCTGACTGTCAGAGCGAAGCTGCCCCACAACGCCAGCCGCAGAGCTCCCGCCTCACCCATCACCCCCATGATGAGTGCAATAGGCCTACCAATACTTCATGTCTGAATACTGACCCTTTGGCCTGAACTCAGACAATATGTGTTGAGCGAGTCCACTCTGGGAGTACCATCAACAGAAGCACGATCACGTCTGCTATCAACACTAGTAATGCTGCTGTGTTGACACCATCTGTCTGGCTGAGGATCAGCTTCATCAGCCACCGACTCAGCTGATCGGGACTCATACTTCCTGATGACGCTATCTTGCTGGTGTGGTACACAAACATGCAGCTGCGCATAACAGTACTGAAAGCAACAATGTGTTTTGAAACAACAACTTGAGCACCACGAGGAAAAACTTACAGATGTTAGCAAATGAGTACATCAACCCACAGATAGTCAGCCATTATGAAAATGATGCGGTGATTTGATGAACAAACTGATGATATGCAGTGGTGGTTAATAATCACAAAAACGATTAATCTGAAAGTGGTGTTTACAATCACAGTGAAGATGATAAGGCAGTGGAAGACCATCAGATAGTCAACCTGATGAGTGTAATGTATTGAATAGATACTGAGTGGTGGATATGTCCCGGTTGTTGATAATGGTGGTATTATCAACTTGGGTCATAAAGATTGAGGGAAGTGATAACATGTGATGACTGATTAGTGTAATAAAAGCGGAGAGTTTGAGTGCGAGAAGGGATAGTGGCACCTTCCATACATTCACGACAAAGGCGCAGTGACCTCTGTGTACAAAGACTCCCAAGAGTCTCACTAATGGAAAGTGCACTAGGAGACTCATGGATAGGATAATACTGATGATAGTTGATATTGATTTATGTTCAGTTTGTTATTTAGTAAGTTTTTTCATTTTGCTGAGAAATGAAAAACTATCCCTGGACATTTTATAATGGAACCAAACTCGATAAAACAATCCATTTTTAAGTTGGAATATTGCGTCCACATAGAAAAAGATTTTCTGACCTGCATCATAAAGTAACCACTGAAACATTGATATGAGTGTCTACAAGAGTGCAGAGTCCCTGAAAGAATCCCACCCCCCTAAATTGCCATCGTTTGTTTGCAATATAACCTCAAATCTACTAATTCTTGTGTTCCTATAATTAAAAAATCACTTCCGCCATCAACTTCTGTTGCACATAAGAAAACAGAGGGGCTACAGTAACACGGAGTTAGGATTTATATATGGGAACTCTGCTCTCAACATATTTAACTTGTACTGCTCCTTGCTGATAAGTTTAATTAACTTGGAGCCTCCCACTTGTGCTCAGTCTGAACCTACTCTCATTATTGGTGATAATAATGCAAGACACAAAAGCATTGGAAACTCTCAGTTTGGTAAATCGAAATGGCAATCAACTGTTGTCACTCTAAACAGGTCATGATAATGTCAAATTGTTATGTGACCTTGAACCCACACATATCTATGTAGGTGACCTGATCTGTGTCTTGCTTCAACATAACTTCTGTCCAGCTGTGATCTTCCATTAAACAGATATAGCGGTCTGAATCATTTTCCCAAGGCTAACCTTCTCTAATATTGGTAATACTATTCTCCCTGGTGGGTTATTCAAACGGAAACGTCTTAATGCTATCCCCTTGATCAACATGATATCTTTTGTTGCACATGTGACTGACTGGGATAGATTCCAATGAGTGTACCTCTGTCGAGACTTTTAACAATGGACCATGTGAGCAGTATTCAGACCTTCTTAGAGCCGCCTCTGAAACCTCCTACAGCACTCTAAATCCAAATGACTTCCTCCATAATAATCATAATCTTATAAAAATCATATCCTGGTTACAATGATTCTAACTTCGAACATTGAAACTACTGCCCGCAGACTAGCCTAGCCTATAGAAACCATCGTACCCCTGAAATGCTGATACCTCTTCCAAACTTCCCTTTGGCTGCTGCCATAGAGCGTATGACAGAGCTGCGGCAAACAGTACAGGGAACAATTTGTCAATGGTCTCAAAGCTACACACCCCACTGTAGCCGGGCATGGAGGACATAAATAGAAATTAAGGGTAACAGAACTGGCAGAATCGCGCACCCCATCCCGTTGCATAGGGCAATGAGTATCAGTGCTTGGCTGCTACGATCTAGCTATGACAGTCTTCCCAGTCACACAGCGAATATTATGACAAATATGATGCAAGGGAGAGACTTGTTTGCTTAAATGTCTCAGCAAGTTCATATGACTGCAACACCCTTTCACTAATTATGAACTTGAATGCAGTCCTACTAAGGGCAACTCCACGTCCGCCTGGTAGGATGTACTTACTTACAACATACTCAGATTGCATGTGTCGATCCAGGGTAACCTGGAAGTTTACCTGAGAGAGTTTTCGGGGGACAACGCCCCCCGCCGGTCTGTGACCATGCCTCCTGGTGGATCGCGCCGATTACAACAGTCTGTTGCAGCTGGCTGCACGCAAACCAACGTACGAGCCCCAGCCCGGCTAGATCAGGAACTGCCTTTAGGTGCTTGTCCAGTGCCAGCTTGAGACTGCCAGGGGTCTGTTGGAATCCCCCTTATGTGTGATCTGGAGGACAGTTGAACAGTCTCGTCGCCCTGACATCTTATTGTATGTTCTCTTTACGTGCTAGTTGACACCCCTGCTTTTCATGGGGTGCTAGTGCATCGTCTGCCAATCTTTTGCTTTCCGTGTGTGAGTGAATTACGAGAGCAAGTTCGGTACTAGTCTGCCTCCCTCTAGAATTTTCCCAGGATGTAATAATCATGTATCTCTCCCTCCTGCGTTCCAGGAATACAGGTTTAGAAACCTCAAGCGCTCCCAGTAATTGAGGTGAAGTTATCTCCGATATGCGCGCCGTGAAAGTTCTCGTACAATTTTCTAGGTCGGCAATTTCACCTCCTGAAAGGTGCTGTTAGAGTTGCAGCAATATTCCAGCCCCTAGATAGAACAAGTGACTTAAGAGTGTCATCATTGGGCTTTGGCCTTCCTATTTTGAAGGTTCTCATTACCATCCAGTCATTTTTCTAGCAGATTGCGATTGATACAATGTTATGGTCCTTGAAGGTAGATCCTCATGACATAATCACTCCAGGTCTTTGACGTTTGGTGTTTCGCTCTATTTTGAGGCCAGAATTATGTTGTACTCTGATGAAGAATAATTTCCTCATGTTTACCATATTAAGTAAATGAAATTTCTCATCGTTGAACTTCATATTGTTTTCTGCAGCCCACTGAAAGATTGGTTGAAAGTCCGCCTGGAGCCTTGCAGTGTCGCAATGGAATACACTGTCATTGCAGATTCGGGTGCCATCTGCAAAGGAAACACGTGCTGTGGCTGACATCCTTGTCTATGTCGGATATGAGGATGAAGGAACAAGAGGGAGCTAGTAACTTGTGCCTTTGTGGAACAGAGCTTTTCACCGTACTGCCTCGGACTTTACTCTGTTGACGACTACTCTCCTGTGTTACTGTTAGTGAGGAAATTATAGATCCATCGACAACTTTTTCCTAGTTATTCCCTTTAGCGCGCATTTTGGTCGCTATTACGCCATGGTCCTCACTGTAGAAGGCTTTTGCAAAGACTGTATATATTTCATTGCAATCTTTTATGGTCTTCTATGTCATTAGGACCTGTCGTAGTGACCAGTAGTTGAGACATACAGGAGCGACCTGTTCTAAACCCATGTTGCCCTGGGTATGTGTAACTGTTGGGTTTCTATTGGGGTGTGATCTGCTTCATAGGACCCTTTTCAAAATTTTATGATATGGGATGTTAGTGCTATTGGTCTGTAGTTCTTTGCTTTGCTTTACTGCCGCCCTTTGGTGGAGGGGCTATGTCTGTTTGTTAGTAGGTATGAGGACGACCCCCGTGCCCAAGCTCCCCTCTCCATATATGGAAAATGGGGCTCGTGATAGATGGCATCTTGCAGTTCTTGATGAACACAGAGTTTCCATGAATCTGGCCCTGGGGCAGAGTTGCATGGCATGGTCATTTTATCTGCCTGTTCGAAGTCATTTTGGCGTCAGTGATAACATCGGATAGGCTTGTGTTAACAATTTTTGTGGCTCTCTCATAAAAAATTCATTTATGATCTTCGGCTCTCAGTCTGGTTAGCGGCTTGCTAAAAACTGAAGTCATATTGGGACTTGATAGCTCACGTCATTTCCTTGCTGTCATCTGTGTAGGACCCATCTTGTTTAAGTAGGGGCCCAATACTGGACTTGTTCTCGATTTGAGATTTTGGCATAGGAGAAGAAATACTTTGGTTTCTTTCCGATTTCATTTATGGCTTTTAGTTCTTCCCGCGATTCCTGACTCCAAAGGATTATCTTTTAGCTTAAGTTCGATGCCTTGCTATTTCCTCTGACATTGTCTCCCTGCGCATTTCTGATATATTGACCTCTTTTAGCCGCTCTGTTATTCATTCCGGTCTGCCTGTAAAGGACGCCTGTTCTCTTTCTTTTTCATCTACTCCTCCTTTTTCTTAGAGGAATAAGCCTTGTGCTTACATCGAGTGCCACCGAGTTAATCTGTTCTAGGCATAAGTTTGGTCAGTTGTTGCCTAAGTATATCTTTCTCCAGTCTTATATCGTTAGGACTTGGTTTACTTGGTCCACTTATGTTTTTGTTATTGAAGTTGAATTTGTGAATGCTCCTCGTGAACTAGTCTCATTTTGTCGGTCTGAGGCTCCACGCATACATGGCTGAACCTCAATTAAGTTGTGATTCTGAGTTATGTTGTTTTGATAGGTGACATTTCTTATCAATCATCATGTTAGTGAAGATGAGGTCTAGTGTATTCTCCAGTCTAGTAGGCTCTATTATTTGCTGGTTTAAAATGAATTTTGTGCAGAGATTTAAAAGCTTCGTGTGAGTGTGAAGTTTTCCATCAGAGCTGCCCTCCTGGTGTTATTACTGCAGCAATATTATTTGCTATATTCCTCCGATTTTAGGTGCCTTAAGTTGAAATCCCCCAGGAGCAAGATTTGGTGCAGGAGCTGGAAGTAATTTCGCAGACAGTGGTCAATTTTTAACGAAGATCTGTTGCCTGGAATAGCTGGGATGTTATGCATCCGGAGGCTTGTATGACTACACAATGACCTAGGTTTATGGTTCTCGACCTTGACTGCTAAAACTTCCACTACGTCATTTGGAGGCATTAAGCAGTTCTGTGCAAACAATGTGACACTGCAATGTACAGGCCAACCCCCCCCTTTTTGCCTGTTCACTCTGTCACATCATATAGGTTTGTAACCTGTGATCCAAAATCGTTGTCCAAGTGATCCCTTTTATGTGGGTCTCAGTGAAAGCCGCGAACATTGCCCTTTGGCCTCTGCAAGCAGTCCACGGATGAAAGGTATTTTGTGTTTATAGCTGGGCTTTAGACCCTGTATATTGCAAAGAAGAATGTTATCGGACTGGTTGGTATTGTTGGATACTGGGGGGGGATATTTTTTCCTGCATTAGTATCTGTACTGTGGTTTGAGTGGAGGCCATCGACTGTGTTCCACTCCAGGATTGACTGGATTTGGGTACGATTTCTGCCATTTCCTGCCAGTTTTTTTTTCCTTCCGGCCTAAAAAACCTCTCCCTCTTGAGTGGTCTGATGGCTAAACCCAGGTTTTCCCATGGCCTGGATTTTTGTTATCTTTATGTCCCCTTAAGATGGAAGTGCATGGCAAAAGTTAAGTTATAGCACAGTCTATCCAGTACTGAAGAGGTACACATTTCAGGGATGAAAAAGCTACAGGAAGGAGTTTGCATTTTCCTGTTTGTCATATGGGCATGACAAATTTTCTAGGGTGGTCAAATTGCATGTCCCCATTCGTTTTTTCCAGATTTCCCATGCCAGCAGATACCAATGCAGAAGTAGTGCACAGGCCTTGGATTCCGTTTGCCTTGGGTTTTCTGTGACTATGTTATTCCCTGTTGGTGCATGTTTCCCTGTCTTATTCCTATCCTCCTAGCACCCAACAATTGGAGCTCCCACCCATATGTATTTGGTAATTTATATCCTCACTATTGCATTGGAGTCCCTTGTTTGCATTTCCTGCGGTATTTCTGGTTTGCAATTATTTGGTTATTCTTATCTTTGACTACACTTGTTTCCCTATACTATGGCTCCTGTCTCTCTATGAGGACATTTATAGTTTATTGCCTTCCTGCGTATAATTCCGACTACCTGGACAAAATCTCCAGCTTCACCATTACTGTCTACCAGGACAGAGTATCTCCAGCTTCACCATTTTCTGTCTCCCAGGACAGCACCTCCAGTTCACCATTAACTGTCTCCCTGGACAGTATCTCCACTTCACCATTTACTGTCTCCCAGGACAGCACCTCCAGCTTCACCAATTAACTGTTCTCCCAGGACAGCACTATCAGCCCTACATTCACTGACTACCATGGACACACCTCCACCCCTTACAGTTTGTGACTACATGGCCAGTATCAAGGCAGTACCATTCAGCCCGGCCTTTTTATGTTCCCATCTTTTTAGAAAGCTTCCAGTTTTCTATAAAGCACTTTGATGTTTATCCCTTTTTAATACCCTTGTGATTTTAGTCACAGATTTTCTCATTGGCATACCCAAAAACACTTCTCTGTTTTAATACTGCTTGTTAGCTAGTTCTGGTATTATCAGCACAGAGCGTGACACCAATTCCACAAAAATACAATTAATCCATGTGGTAGCCCGTTTGTTTGACTGACCAAGACTACACACAGCTTCATAATATTTTGAATGGTTGATTTACTGCAAGGCTACTAGTCAAGCCTCTATGTATATTATATAAAAAACCTTAAATGAGCGCTAGCTATTTGTATTTCTGTTTCTAACCTCTTTTGTATATTGACCAGCTTACCGTCACGTTCCTGATTTTTAATTATGAGTTTATAAGGGCTCCCTACAAAATCATCCGTTACAGTCTGCTTTATTGTCCAACGAAACTGTTTGAAAACCAATCCCGGTTCGACCAGTCCATGGTTCGGACCAGTCAAAGGTTCGACAGTCCGATCCTGCTCTGATCATTGGGTCACTTATTTTAAAAAACATACTGTCGGTAATCCTTTACTTGAATTATATAAACATAGTTATGCACTGGGAGCTCCCGAAATCATGGACAATAAGCCTCATTATTCCCAATCCAAAGCCCAATCAACAAAACTCATATCGCCCAATATCCCATACTAGCTGCTTGTGTAAAAAACATTTGAAAGGAAATAAATTCTTAATCGTCTTATGCACAGAATTAAGGAATTCATGTCACCCCGGTTGCAATGGCTTCATGCATGGAAGGAGTGTGCATCATCGCAATACCACCTTACTCACTCTGCACACTGACAGCTCATACACTACGTTCCATGACCTTACATCCGCTTTTGAGTACCAACAGACATGTAATCATTAGTGAAACTTGCAAAGAAATGGATGTTGGAGGATTTGGCTCTCCGCTTGATTAAAGGTAACTGTCCGCAACAGAAAGCGTCTGTGTTGTTTCAGGACATAGAAGTGTAATAAAGATTTTGAATTAGAACCCCACAGGAGGTGTGCTTAGTCCCACCCTTTCAACATTTTGATTAATGCCATACTTATGCCATGCCTAGCCAGCCCCATCAATAATGGTTAGTTTTGCGATGAACATACTGATCACACTACCGATTCTCCAAACCACCCAAAACATTCTTAATCCAAGTTTTAGCCTCGTTCAGGGACTGGGGTTAATAATCTCAGGGGATAAAACAAAGAATACACAACCAGGCGTCCTCCTCGCAAGAGGCGCAGTTCGTCAGATCCAGTTGCATGATGGGTCCTTCTAGAATATGTAAGCAGATACAGGTATCTAGGCTTGAGTTCCACTACTTGGACCTGTTGTAACGAGACTTTGTCGCCAATACAAAGAAAGGCTGAGAGCAACTTAAGTTTTGGCAGGTTTTCATCCCAGGTATGGTGCTAATGTTAAAATTGTGAAAATGATGTATCTAGCTTATATTAGATCAATGAATGATTATGCAGCGCCACTACTTGCACTCGTTGACTGACTGAAGCTGGAGGCTGGAAAAAACTGCAAAATCGAAGCAATGAGGAACATCCTAAGATGCCCTCGTACTGCCAAAATTTTAAATATGGAAAAGAAACTTAATATTCCAAGCATTAGAGATCGTGTTACTGAAAGAAAATATCCTTATGGGCTCAATATGCTTGGCTAGCCCATTCAAAACGCCCTGCACAGAAGCCCTCCAAACATTCCTCAGCACTGGTGAACATCCTACCAGATGGATCGAAAAAAACGGAACCAAATCCGCATGAACCAGCTACATGATCTATATAAAGTTGGACAACAGGGGACTTTCCCCTGCCCTGGGATATTCCCCCTTTCCCAAAAATACCATTCCCCCTTTTCCCCCAAAACTCTTTTTAAAATCAAACCCAAAAGTTTCGTCTTGAAGCCAAACTGATCCCTTTAAGTGTATGAAAATTTTTGTCCACAGAAAAATTTTTCACAAAATTATTTACGTCGATGGTTCTGTTCACCAGTCCTTGGTGCAGCGGTAGTGTCTGTTGTACACAAAGAAATTGGACACGCATCTAATGGGCCTCTCCCCTTAAAACAGAACTTTTTTGCCATATCCTTGCACTCAAATGTGTCCTGTATCTAAGGTTGACACTTTAATTGAAAGATTCTCTGTACCCATAAATGCTCTCAAATCATTAAATAAATTGTGGGATGCTTTTTTCAGAAGCCAGAAAAGATTGGTAAAATTTTGGACAGTGGGGTCAGAGTGCCTGCTGTGGATTCCATTCACATTGGTCTTCGATGCATGATAGAATGATAAATTTGGTAAACTGTATGCTTTCAAAGAGGGGGTTTGATTACTCTTGGGTTGTCTTTAGCAGTTTTAGAACAATAATACGAAAAGAACTTCAAATGAACTTTATTGATTAAGATTAGGGAGATTGAACAAGTCAGTCCCTCTATCATCATTCCTTTCATGCAGGAGGGGCCCAATGTCTATGGGGCATCCCAAAAAGTAAGTGATCTTGGATGTCACTATGCCCCGGGTCCCGGTGGGTTAAGTATCTTTGGAGGTTAAATCACCCCCCCAGAGTGACCAAAAGAAAGTAAAATTTGCCAGATGGACTATTGTCCACATTCTCATTTGTACTGGGTGTGATCAAATTAATGAATTTAGAAACAACTCACTGAAGTGTTTTAAGAAATGGTAAGATTTTATCCACAGTGGATTTGCAACATTTTGGAGAAATCCCCACTTTGCTAGCTGTAAAAAAGCATTCCACTGTGTGCATGTGTGTGGGTGTGTGTGTGTGTGTGTGTGTGTGTGTGTGGTGTGTGTGTTGTGTGTGTGTGTGTGGGTGTGTGTGGGGTGTGTGTGTGTGTGTGGTTTTTGTGTGTGTGTGTTTTTGTGTGTGTGTGTTTTTGTGCGGGGCGTGGGGTGTGGGTGGGGGTGGGGTGTTGTGCGGGTGTGTGTGGGGTGTGTTTTGTGGTGGGTGTGGTGTGTGTTGTGCGTTGTGGGGGTGTGTGTGTTTTTGTGGGTGTGTGTGTGCTTGTGGGTGTGTGTGGTGTGTGGGTGTGTGTTGGGGGGTTTTTGGGGGGGGGTTGGGGGGTGTGGGTGGTGTGTGGG
>NW_026506309.1:0-15529 GCF_026875155.1 Cherax quadricarinatus
ACCGTGACAGTTAGGTTGTGTGAGGTAGTGACCGAATGTGTGTGTTAGAGTGCGTAATATTATGTGTTTAGTGTTAGTGATACAGTGAGTGATATAGTGTGAAATGTAATGCACAAAGTGTTATTGATATGTGGATAAAATCAAACAGTTGATATAGTGTTGCAGTGTGTAGGGTGTCACAAGATAGTGTTGCAGTGTGTAGGATATGTTGCAGTTTGTAGGATGTCGCAAGATACAGTGTTGCAGTGTGTAGGATGTCACAAGATACAGTGTTGCAGTGTGTAGGATGTCACAAGATATAGTGTTTCAGTGTGTAGGATGTCACAGGATATAGTGTTGCAGTGTGTAGGATGTCACAGGATATAGTGTTGCAGTGTGTAGGATGTCACAAGATATAGTGTTGCAGTGTGTAGGATGTCAAGATAGTGTTTGCAGTGTGTAGGATGTCACAAGATATAGTGTTGCAGTGTGTAAGATGTCAAAAGATAGTGTTGCAGTGTGTAGGATGTCACAAGATAACCTTACTATGTTTCTTATTAGCTATCCTCAGAAGGGATTTTTAAGTGATTTTCAGTTTGTTTTTTAATTCCAACTTTTCGTTTTTCGTTCACACTGCGAGAAGCCTATAAAATCTTGTGTAGTGTTACTAGAGCCAGATTAATGGAACAGTAAACAAGTGCACGACGTCACTGACTCAAGCTGTTGAAACAACTGCCTTCATTCTGGCATAGCACGAGGCCTGGTCAGAGACCGGGCGAGGCCTGGCCACAGACCGGGCCGCTGGCAAGTTATTACCAGTAACCTTCTCCATCTTCTAACAATCATAAAGCTGCCTCTCAGGTCACAGACGACAGAGTGAAATTCAGGTATGTTGGTGTAGAGTTGATCATTGTATACGTAATATAATGCAGAAGCAGCCACATGGAGATGCAAGTCTTCAGCTCTAGATCTTTCTCACTCTCGTGCGTCTCCACGAACAATGCATTGTTGTAAGACATCAACAGAGAGGAGGACAGAGCTGTATGACCCTTACGGGTTTAGCGCTTAGTTACGGTAATACCCCTCAAGGGAGGTTCCTTGACGCTGGTGAGGTGCTCTTGATCTAGGGAATTGGATCTGTGCTCCGGTTCCTTGAACTGAGCCTGAATACCTTCCATCCCCCCCACGTGCGCTGTATAATCCTACGGGTTTAGCGCTCCCCATGATTATAGTAATATGATAATAATAGGTAGAGATATTCTCTGGCAAGGCAGAAGGCGTTACTGAAACCATCTGTCTTGCTTCAGACAATTTTTTTTATATTTTTATTTAAAACAACACAATACATTAAATAGATAAAAGAACACAGTATCAGTTCTTACTCAAAATTATAAATCTCATTGTCTAAATGAACACAGACGATTAACGTTGTGTTGTCACACCTGTCCCTCATCCCATATACATTACATCCAATGTAACTATGTTAAGTAAGATTACACAAGATAACATAACAATATTCATCATTATTATTATAACCAAGGAAACCCAAACCTACAATCTGCATTATTTTTTCCCCTTTGTTATTTATATATTATTAATCCACATAATCTTCAAACCCTCCTTTACAATATCTTATTGCCATGCCGACACGTGACACTTTACCCCCCCCCCCTTTTATGTACACCCCCATTCAAATATCATCTTTAAATTTCCCTAATGAATGGTCATTAAAAAAATTTTCTACTAAAATAACTAACCAAGCGACTTCCAAAAAAAAAACATGGGGGTCATTTAAGACATGTGGGAAAACGAGTCCTGCAATTTATGTAAACTTTACGCATGCATATCCATCGTGTATGTGCACTTTTCATAAGAAAAAACTAAACATACAAGAAAAAAATCGCAAATGACTTGTCGCAAATAAACAAATTTACATCTATATAGAATATCCAAAGACATTTTTTCCCCACAAACCCTACACATACAAAAAAGTTAAGTTACTGATTAACACTCAATATTAATGGGACCTTCCAAAAATTAAGGGGTATATATAAACCCCATCAAATATTATATATTTTCGTACAAGTGCATAATGTACAATTCAATCAATAAAAAAGAGAGGTGTAGAAAAGGCTAAATTATCTTCAGAAAAAAAATATATAAGACATACCTACATTTAAATAAAAATAAAAACCCCCTTAAAAAATGTTTTATAACAAAGGGAAAAAAACCGAAAATCCATAAAAACTTTTGACTCTGTGTTTTTTACAAAAATTCAAAAGGTTTTCCATACCCGAGCCCCAAAACGGCCCCCTACAATAAGTTTTTCCCACAAAACCCACCTTGCAACCAAATCAACCTACCTCACCAGGCTTCCAACACCCAGGGGCGACCACTAAAGGACCAACCCCTTGCCTCTCACCCCAACTCAAACGGAAGTAAAGTTCAACAGTAAGTCCCGATATCCTCCGGAAAAAATAATTCCCCCCTCCCCCAAAATTTGTTTTTTCCCTACTGCTGCCCTAAAAAAATCCCCCCAAAACGCTTTTATCTAATTTCCCCTCCCCCTCCCTTTCCCCAAGAAACATCAAGTAATCAACTTTACATATTGAAGCCTTCCCACCTTTTTGGGTCCCCCTTTCCCCATATCTAACTTTAAAACCCCTAAGGGGTGAACTTTCCCCCCCCCCAAAAAAAAGAAAACCCTCTTCAACCACAATCTTACCCCCTCAATGCAACAAAAATATACTACTGAAAGCCTTTTTCAATTTCCCAAAAAGCGCATGACGCCTCTCTCAAAAAACCCCAGCTTAGCACTTTTTCGATGCTAAAGTCCCATAGAAATCTATATAAAAATTTCCCTCCCCTTTTGCCGGTATTCTTAATTATGAATTCCCCCCATATCCCCCTCCAATCATATGTGGGTACACTGCCCCCCCCTTGCATTATTCCTGACGACGGCCCCACCCCAAACCCTTTTTTACCTTGATTTTTTTAACATTGCATACCTTTAACATAAACCGCAACTGTCTTCCACTCCAAAGCCCCCGCCACCCCCCCCAAATTTGCGGTTCCCCCCATCCCCCTCCCCACCCGAAGACCCCTTTCCCCCCGCTGCCCGAATATACCTCTGCTTACATATGCGCCTTTCACCCTAGCCCCTAAGCAATCAATCCATCCCCCCTCCTTACCGCTCTTACTACTCTTTGCCCAAACCACCCCCTCCCTAGCCCCACACATCCTTTAAAACCCCTTTTTGTTTTCCATAAATCCGACTTCGTAAAGGGGAAAATTTCCGCCACCCCACACCTTAAAAAAAAACGCGATTTACCCCACAACCTTTTGGAAGGTTCACCCCCGGCCCTTAGATCCTCAGCCTACTCAAGCTCTGTCCTTCCATTTTTAAATTAAACCCTCCTGCTCCCCTGTGCATCTGCCAATACAAAATCCCAAAAATCTTTAGCCTATCTACAGTTACCCCAAAACCAAAACTCCCCCCCCAGGGTCCCCCCTCCCCAATTGCCTACCTCCAACAACCGTGATTTCTGTTTTTAAAATTTTCCCCGTAGCTTTCCCAAAAATCTAAATTTAAACCCTCCCATTTTTCTTAAATCTTAATCTCATTAAGAAAAACAGTTGTTCATCTAAAAACCCAACAATTTCCCACAAACCCTCCACTCTCCCCCAACCTTCCCATCCCCCATCAACCAGCATGAAAGGATTCTGCTTCAAAAAAGGTTTTGGAGAGTGGAACCCCCTGCCTTAAACCCCCTTCCCAGCTTACTGAACTACCCAACCCCCCATTTCCCTGTACTCTCTTGAGCATTTCATAAAAAGCCCTACCCATCCAACCCCCTCCCCCCCAAACCCCCATTCCACCATACTCTCAATCAAAATTCCCTATCCACATAATCTAAGCTTTCTCCCAAACCGGGCCTTTGAAACCTCCCTTTTATATCCCCAAAGGGAAAACCCGAATACGACCCTGCCCACCCGCATACTCTCCCCGGGTACCAACTGTCCCCCCTGTATCACCGACCCCCATGACCCTTTTTCAGTCATACCCAAAATTTTGCAAAAACCTTGTAACACGCACACAAAGAATTTTTTTCGGGAAGCATCAACTCTCTACCCCCCCCCTTCTTTTGGGACCAAAATATGAAAAACCCGATTTGCGATATGCCCAAAATCCATATTTAAATATGGGCCCAAAAGCCTAAAAAACACTGCTAATACACCCCCCAAAGTGCCCTATAAAAAACATTTGGTAACCGTCTATCCCCGGTGTTTTCCGGTACTCATCCGAAAAACCCCCTTCCACCTCAACTCATTATACCAACTCCAACCCCCCTCTATCCGCTCACTTTTAAAAGCTTGGAACCCCCCTTCAAAATACCCCCCCCAGGAACCCCCCTCCCTCCAACCCATTTTTTCTCTAAAAACCCAAATATCACAAAGACTCATACTTTTCCCTATTGGATAGGCTCGACCCACTGGTCCCCCCACCCCGGGGTTGCTCCAATTTTAGAATGGTGGTTACACTTGTCGGTCCCGATATTTACTAAAACAACCCCGACGGGTTTTTCACCCCCCAAAACATCCCCAACCCCCCCCTAACCCAATTGCATCAAAACCACATTGTGTATTCGCTATTCTCTCGAAATTGTCCATATCATCCCCTTTCCCACCCCTCCCCCCCAAAATAAAAATCTTTCAACGCCCTCCAGATAATTTGCAACCAAAACGCCACCTCGCCTCCTCTCGCCCCCGCCTTAAAAAAAAACGCTTTTTCCCGGTTTTGCCTGCATTTTTCCCCCCAATCTAAAAGATCTATCTCCCTGTTCCTAGCCTCCCAAAAAGGCAAAACCCCCAAACACGAAAAAAAGGCCCCCCCCCCCCTCCCTTTAAAAAACCTTACATTTTTAATTTCCGTACCCAGAAAAAATACGCACAAAATCCATCCACATCAAATCTGCTATTACCCCCCTGGATAGAAAACCCCCCAAGAAGGTTTTCCCCTCACAACTCTAACCCCGGTTAATAAAATTTTTGTTAATCGCGCTTCATATCCCCTACGGACGAACTTCTCCACTAGGTAAAACCCCCCCCCCCACCCCATCAAAAAACCCCCAAAACTCGCAATCATCCCCCAGCCATCAGCACACAACCCCCCCCCTCTCGGTTCGACTCACCCCTTAATCACACAAATTCCAATCACCTCCTAACTGTTAAGCAGGCAAACCCCTCAAGTGATACAGCAATCCTCTCGACAAAAAAACTACTTTTACCTGAATTACAGTTGTGGCAGTAAACCCCCACAAAAATAAAACCCCTCTCACCCCCAGAGCCTCCACCCTCACGATCCTCCCCCCCCCCCCCCCTTCCCAAAAGATGAACCAAGGGGGCCCGGTCTCCTTTACCGCAATGCTACCCCACCTTTCAATTGCAAACCCCTGGTTCATACATCCGATATCCCTTTTACCCAACACACACCAGCCTTGGTTATGCTCTTCAAAAAAATATGTCAACATAAAAACCCCCTTAAAAAAAACCCTCCAAACCCAAACTTTTTTGCCTCAGCTTAAGCCATTAAAAATTAAGCTGGGCACATCTGAAAAATTTCAGAAGGGCGGCTTTCCCCCCATGCCCCTTTGGGGTTTACCACTGCCTTTTTTATATACGGGTTTCCCTTTTTCCCTCGAGTTTTCCTGTGCAGTCACCTCTCCCCCCCACTTTCCCAAATTTTTAACTCAGGCACACCTCTACCACTATGTGTCCTCGGCTCCCCAACCGCTGCCCATGACTTTTCCCCCGGGCCCCTGCCCCGGGTAATGACCTCTCTATCTCTGTGCGCAGGTTTTCCAGAACTCAATTACCACATATCACCCCCCGCAAATCCTCCTGGTGTACCTCCAGGCCACCCTGTCCCCCCCAAACTTTTCAAGTCCCTTTCCCCAACAATTTGTTGTCCCTCCAAAGTTCCAGCTTCACAGAAATGAAAACACCCTTTTTCACAGGGTTCCTCCTCATCCAAAAATCCTTTACACACTGCCAAAAAACCCTCCTGGGTTTAAGCTTCCTGGACGAAAGTTCCTCAGAGTCCCTTCAACTCCCCCGACTCCCCTGGGGGTAACATGTCTCCGCCCCCGCCCCCGCCCCCGCCCCCTCCCGGTCGACCTCTTCGCTCCAGAGGTCATTCTCCCGGCCCCCCAGGCACAGAGCCAGGCACCAAAATTTTCACGACTGTTGAATCACAATTGGAGTGTCGAGAATTCGAGAAGCCCCGCCTCCTAGGCACGGGGGGCCATGGCTCTAAAAGCTCTGAGAAAGTTTTTCCCTTCCCAGATAGACACAAAAAATGTTTTCTACAACCCCCCCCATCATCTTTAAAAAAGGGTGGTTTTAGCCTTGTTAAAGTCATTTTAAGGGTGTAAGAACCTTCCGGATTCCTTCAATGGCCATCCTCCACACCCCCCCTTTTTGCAGAATGCACTGTCCCATAACTTCGAAAAAAAACCCTGCAGGGCCATAACCGTACCTCAAGGGTACTTCCTACCTTCACCCTTGAAGTACTTAAAAGGTCAGAAACACAACACCCATCGTTGAATTCACACCATGCTTTTCCTGGAAATGCTCGAAAATTCTTGTGAAAAATCGACTCGTAGAAATTTCACAAAGACTGTTAAACCCATTAAGGCGACGCCATAAAATTTCCTCTTTGGGGGAATCCCATATGTTTGGGATGATGTTAGGGAAAAGGACGTTCATCTACCCCACTTAACGTACCACAACCAGCTCTATGAGATAGATTCACTCTCCGTACTGTTTTTCCGCCATGTTGAATCCCAATGGCAGCGCACGTCCTCACACTAAATGTTTGTTGATTACTAGGTACCCCTGAAACAGCAAGGGGTCAAGCACAACCGCACTCCACCGGGGTAGGCAGCGAATCCTCTTCAGAGAATTTCCCTTATCTTTGCTGTCTTGCAAGGGCGTTTTCATTTTTAAAAAAGTTTGTTTGGGTTGTATTGCGTGTAAATAATGTAAAAAAAAAAATTTTCCCGGGCCCTTTTTGTAACCGCTTCAGTTTTTTAATGTCGCGCAGCTGACCCCTTGAACGTTCCCGTTAAATGTTGTTTGTGTTGGGGGGGGGAGGGGGGGATAATAAATATTAACAAATGTTTAAGAAACTTCGAATATTATAAACTACCAAAAACGGGGAAATTTTACTGTTCTGATGGGCTTAAACTTCCCCCCACTCTTAGTGATTTCCAAAAGTCTCGTTTTTCTAATTTTTTTGAAAAAAAAAATTAAAATATTTACATTTAATAAAAATTTTTTTTTCTGATCGCCAGAAACTTAATGATATTCTATATGATGGACCATCCATAAATTTTTTATAAGTAAAATGAAAAAAAATTTTTGAAATTACATAAAATTTGGAATTTGTATTTACTCGAATGTCCTTTCCGATCGCTTCCCCGTGTGTGATTTTATTTAAAAATGTTTGACGCTAACTTTGCCCTTGATATTTCACTTTCCCAAAAATTTAAAAAAATTTCCCTTATTCAGTGTAATAACCAAAGATGTTTGTATGGGAATATTTTTTTTTTTTTATTGATATGGCACTGTATATCTCCCCGTTGGATTTTTTTCAAAAATTTTTTGAAAAAAAATCTTGAAAAAATAAAAGTCAAGTTTTTAAAGAGGCGAGAAATTTATAATTTAATATAAACGTAAAAAAACCCGCTAAAATAGTTTTATATTAAGTATTTTTGTATACAAGGAGAGACTTGTTTTTTCCGAACATTTTCGGAAAAAAAATTTTTTTTTATATTAAGCATTTTATTTTCTGGAAAAAGTCTTTTTGGTAAGCTTCAAACTTCATTATTTATGAAATGTATATAGAACTATTTTTTTTTGGAAATTGGACTGTGTTGGGGACGTGAACAATGATACATATCACTGGTGTTTTGGGGCCCGTGAACAATGATACATAGTGCACTGGTGTTGGTGGCCTGTGAACAATGATACATAGTGCACTAGTGTTGGTGGCCTGTGAACAATGATACATAGGGTACTGATGTTGGAGACCTGTGAACAATGATACATAAGGCACTGGAGTTGATTGCCTGAGGACAATGATACATAGGGCACTGGTGTTGGAGGCTTGTGAACAATAATACATAGGGCTGTGGTGTTGGTGGCCTGTGAACAAATATACATATGGCACTGGTGTTGGAGGCTTGTGAACAATAATACATGGGGCACTGGTGTTGGAGGCCTGTGAACAATAATACATGGGGCACTGGTGTTGGTGGCCTGTGAACAACGATACATCAAGCACTGGCGTTGGTAACCTGTGAACAATGATACATCAAGCACTGGTGTTGGTGGCCTGTGACTGTGGCTGGCGAGTGACTCCTGATCTTTAAGGGACAATTCTTAAGTGAATCGACTGAGTACTTTCCATTTCACAATTGCTATATAATCCCAACGATATACTCCCCAGATAGGGAGCCAAGGCCGGGTCACCACTACTTGGAAAAGACCTGGGCCGGGAAAGTACCGGCGAATAAAAAAAAAAAAAAAGAAAAAAATCCCAACTAGTTTGTCGCTATTGACTGACTCAGATGAAACAACTTATCTTAAGACTGTGTAGGTGCAATTGTTCTTTTCTGTGTAATAACAGAATAATGTATTTAGTGATCAGCCTTTAAAACTTAATGTTGATGTATTGTGTTGGAAGACAACGTTACCTTGATGGTAGGTTGTGTAAGTTTTAAAGTGACAATTTTTATTAATGAAGTTGGTTTCTGTGAATGACTTTTCTGGTCATAAACAACTTAGTGTTGGGTTTTATTCTGTTATTATAGTTTAAATCTGAGTAATGTACTTCAAGGTGACTGACTTGTCTGCCCTAGATACTATTAATAAAATAAATTAGTTTCCCCTAAGGTTAAGTGAAATTAAGTTTTCTTAATTATTTAGTTCTATTTGTCAGTAGAACGCCTTCCATCTGAACAAAAAACCTAATGGAAAAATAAATAAAGGAACGACTAGGAAAAATAAGAATAATGAGTTTTGAGGATTTTACTTTAAATTTAAATATAATAAAAAAAGTGGCCATTGGTTCTTGTAGTTGGGCAGGAGTAGGTAAGGCCCTGGACAGATCTTCTGATATTAAAGATGAAGGTTATCCTGGGCGGATGGTGATAGTCCGGTGTTTTGGAATCTCCTCTACCACTTGGTTGGAGCACCACAAGCAGAATAAACAAGGGCCGGTAGTAGTCTAATAATTGTTAATAAGTCCCATTAACAAATGTCTTGCTCCTTTATCTGGCGTCTATCCTGGATGACCACGCCAGGAACAGAGCTGGTAATAAGAAAAAATAAACTGGTTACCCATGGTCATGATAATATAACATTTAAGAATGGAAAAGAATGATAAATGCCAAAATCATTACTGGTAACCAGCAAACAAAAGAAAGGAACAAACAGTAATACTCCTGGTAGATCACCCTACCTGATTAGGAGAAGAGTGGAGGTGAAGTGACTCTCCAAACTTCAACCCACACCAGGTAAGGTCAATATTACCAGGAGTAGAAATTTGAACAAATCAGACACCAAGAACTAGTTTCGCCCCAGCCCGCCAGAGGGGGGGGGGGAGTGCGCGACGTACCCCGCTAATGGTTCCGGGCATTCCTCGCCCAGCTGCCGGTGAGGGTGGACGTTTTTGCTACTCCTCTCTGACAGGCGCAAGTGCTAGCCAGGCTGTCACAATGGTGGTTGGGGTGAGACGCAGAATTAACACTGTCGGCATAGAATTACTGAGAGGTACAATTAATCAAGATTCGGCGTTGACGTTGTTGCCTCTGATTATTCGAGAGACATATGGAATCGAGGATTGCGACCTTTACGGTGTAGCCTTAAATGGAAACTACCGAATGTTCGTGAAACTGCTGTCATCACACGTGTATGAGGATCTACTTGCTCAATATCAGGATGTTGCTATCGAGGTTAACGAGGGCATCCTGGTAAAGATGGTCGATGTTTCGAGTCAATTTACGTATGTAAAGTTACGTAATGTGCCTTTCGAGGCAAATGAAGCTGACCTACGTAGTGTGTTCGGGAAGTTTGGAACTGTACACGTAGCTCAACCAGGCAAGTTGGACGGCAGGGGCTTATGTGGGTTATCCGGAAGGTAGTTTTAACCTAAAGATGACTCTGAGGCAACCTATACCTTCGTATGTGTTCTTAGATGAATTTAGGACACAAATACTCGTAACTTACGCTGGCCAACGTAGAACTTGTAGACTGTGTGATGGTTATGATCACATAGCGGCTGAATGTGTGCGGCGGAGGACTGGCCAGGGAATACCAAGAAGTGACATTACGAGGCGAGGACCTACAGTGACAGATCAGAACCGCCAGGATGGACGTAGGCGTGGTCGGTTGTGGAGTGAGGAAGTGGAGGAAATGCAACGTGAGGTGGAGCATGAGGGTGCAGTGCAGCAATTGAGTGCGTCTGATGAGGATGTGATTCACGAGGCGGACAAGGACGTACCAAATGACGTTGAAATTGACGTAGTGCTTGAGACAGTTTTGCAGGAGATGTTCCCTAAATCGGAGGAAGCCTTGACAGAGGTAACGACGGGAGAACAGGTACAGGGACAAGGGGAAGCATGCGGGTCTGAAGAAAGGAATGTAATGTCGGCTTGGCCAAGTAGTGAGAAGGGGAATGAGGTGATAGAGGTGGAGGTGCACAATGAGAAGGTCAGGAGACTAGCATGGCGGAAGAGGAAGTGTCGAGGAGCGGGCAGCTGTCACTTCTGACTCGGATGACGTCCTCACTCCAGCACAAAGACCAGGGAAAAAGGCGGGGATTGAAGGTGTGTGTAGAGGCACAGAGAAAAAGAAACGCCAGCAAGGGGTTAGGAGTGGGAGGGGATGGGGTGAGTGCCAAGGACGGTGTGTATGAGGTTACTGGACAGCGGAAAAAATGTGGTGGGGAAAAGTGGGTGGAAAACGTAAGCAGGCCTAAGGTGTATGACAATTAATGTTAATGGTTTATGTAAGAGTGGTAAGTGTGTATGGTTGCGAGGACTGCTGTATCGTTATAAGGTAGATGTTGTCTTTATACAAGAGCATAACTTGAAAATAGGAAAATTGCTGGAGGTGGATGGATATAGGGCTTTTGTAACTCCAACGACACGTTTAAAAGGTGGAGTAGGTGTTTTAATTCGAGAGGCAAGCCCGTTTGTTTTGCAAAGGTTTGAGGGGGGGGGGTGAGGGAAGAATAATGAGAGTGGACGGGTGGTGGATGCGTGAACGCGTGTCCTTTGTTGGAGTGTATGCTCCGGCGGAGAATGATGCGAGGGTAAAATCGGCTTTTGTAAGGGATGATCTGGTGTATTTCTTGAGAGCACTGCCCAGGGTTGCATTGATTGGGGGAGATTGGAATTGTATAATACGGAGATTTGATGCGATGCCAGCGGGGGCAGGATATTTTTCAAACGTGTTGCGAGACCTGTGTAGAGATATTGGGGTACGAGATGCATTTTGGGGTGGAATAGGTGAAGTGCAACATACGTACGTAAGGAGGGAATACGCAGCTAGACTGGATAGGATCTATATAACGCAAGGGGTTTCAGTGGAGTCTTTTAACACTATAGAAGCAATTTATTCAGATCACAGGGGAGTGGGGGTGGGGGGTAGCATGGGACTCGTTAGTGAAACGGTTTGAAAGCTACTGGAAATTAAACACGCGACTCCTTGAGGATGAGGAAGTGGAGGAAGGGTTTGATTCGCTGTGGAGGAAGCTAAGTGAGGAGGCAAAAAGGGTTGATAATGTTGTACGTTGGTGGGACAGTGTGGCCAAGGAGAGGATTCGTAGGTTTTACGTGGGTGAGGGGAAGCGGATAAATCGACTGAAGTATGGATTAACAAATTATTTGGAAAGTAGAATAGGATACTATCATGAACAAGGAGTAGTGGGAGGGGTATTCCAAACAGAGGCAATAGATGATCTGAAGAGCAGGATAAGAGAGGTGCAGGAGGAGAGATTTCATGCGGTGCGGGTGCAGGCGGGTGTGGAGGAAGTGCTTTGGGGGATAAGCCATCGGCAGTGTGTTGAGGAGACAACAGCAGAGGAGGACAGCGACCACAATAGCAGATTGGAAGTGCACACTGAGGTGAAAGGTTTAGGGAGGGGCAGGTGTTAAAAACAACGGAGGTGATGAGTATATTCGCGGATGCGTGGTATGGGCATTATTGGAAAAGTAAAGGAGTTAATAGAGAGGATCTTGATGGGGTGTGTGCTGTAGAGCCCGTAGCTCTGGGGAGTAAGGACAGGGAAGCTTTGGGTGGGGAGATTGAAGAGGGGGAGATATGGAGAGCGCTTGTAGACATGTGCAGAGGCAAAGCACCAGGTATTGATGGACTACCAAGTGAATTTTACTTAAAACATTGGGATCTGTTAAGGGATTTTTTAGTAACGCTGTTCAACAGAATGAAAGAGGGGGGGGAATTGGGCGAGAAGCAAAGTACAGGGGTCGTAGTGCTTGTGCCCAAGGGTAAGGGGCAGAGTACACTTAAGGATTACAGGGCGATTACTCTCATGTGTGCGGACTATAAATTGTTCGCGAAGATTTTGGGGAATAGGTTAAAATGTGTGGTGGGACGTGTAGTTTCAAAAGGTCAACTAGGGTTGCCAGGACGGTCGATGGTCATGGGGCACGGAATTCTAAAGGGGTTTGTTGAGAGTTTTGAGGGGACGCAGGAAGGAGGGGGTATGGTGGCGATTGATTGGCAGGGTGCTTATGATCAGGTGGAAAGGGAGGGTTTAAGACAGATCCTTAACAAACAAGGTTTTGGGGATGAGATTGTGGGTGGGTTGAAACGTTGTAATAAAGGGGCAAAAGCGAGAATTCAGATCAATGGACGTGTGGGAGGTGTGGTGAACATGGATAGGGGCTTGAGGCAGGGTTGCCGCTATCACAGTTATTATTCGCATGTGTGCAAGATCCATTTTATAGGTTGGTTGAGACCAGAGTGTGTGGTGGGGAGGGTCGAGGGAGGGCTTGATTAGGCATCATGTGGTAGGTTACGTGGATGACACGACACTCCTAGTCCGGAAGGGAACAAGATTGGGAGAGTTGGGAGGGGTGGTTGGCATGTTTGGAGGGGCGACAGGCATGACGGTAAACGTTGAGAAAACAAAGATCATGGGGCTAGGGGAGTGGAGAGACAGAGTTGATTGGGACTGTGATGTGGTGAGAAGGCAGGAAGGTCAGTTATTAATATGTGGCATTTCGTATAGAGCGACCATACGGGAGGCTAGGGAGGCGAATTCGTTGAGAATGGTGGAACGCGTGGAACATCGGTTGGGGATGTTGCGGTCTTATCACTTGACATTGTTGCAACGGGCGATTGTTATTAACGTATTGCTGTACAGTAAGGTATGGTATGTAGCAGCAGTTTTTCCATTGCTGAGAGCTGACATTACTCGTATCCTTAGAAGTGTTTTTAGGTTCTTAGGGGGCTCAGGATGTGAATGGATGAAGAGGGAGGTGGTGACTTTGCCGGTGGGGAAGGAGGTTTAGGTCTGTTGGACCTGGGAAGGAGGGTGAAATGCATTTTTGTCAGGTGGGAGTGGAAAAGATTAGGGGGACAGAGGGGGACATGCATGCAAAGGTTACATGATATTTTGAGGGAATGTATGTGGGTGGGGAAAGGAGGGAGTGTGAGATTTTGTTGAGGGCACTTTTGTGGGGGCGCGAGCCAGACAAATTAAAGGTGAGGGGAATTTATATCGAATATTGAGGGTAGAGGAGACGGCCCCAGTTGAGGGGCTGTTCCCGATGTATGCATGGGAGCTATATGGAGTCTGTTCGGTAAACTAAAGGGGTTAGGGCCCAGGGTGCGAGAGAACATGTTTAAATTTTTACATGGGATTCTGCCTACTGGATCAGTCCTCAAAAAACAGACGTGTGGTAGGGGAGGGTTGGTGTGGGTTATGTGGGGAGTTAGAAACAGCCTATCACGGGGTTTTATACTTTTGCGATTTTTGGGGAGTGTGAGGGAATGGCTGGGAAAGTGGTCGGGAGGATAGGAGGAACTGGGGTGTCAGTGTTGAGAGCGCTGAGTCTTGATATAGGGGGGGTGGGGGAGAATGTGGCACGGGAGTAGCTTATATCATGTGGATTTCGTGTACATATCGTGGGGAATGAGAGGGGTGGATAAGGGGGAGACGAGGAAAAGGGTTTTTAAGGCGAGGATTTTTTGTAGGACAATGAATAGGAATCGGGGAATTTATGGGAGGAGATGGAGGGAGCTTTCACTGGGGGTTTTACGGGTCCATAACTTTGGGGAGTTGCTAGAGTTGTGAGGGGGGGGGGGAAGTGGGTTTAGATTGTTGTGTAAAGCATTAGATAAAAAAACGGGGGGTTACCAAACGGCTTGCCAAACGAAAGAGTTGGTTTGGTGTGCATGTGCTTTGAGGAAGTGATATTTCAAGAGAGAACGATTGTGTGTAATTGGGGTTGAAAGGAGTAAAAAAAAAAAAAAAAAAAAAAAAAAAAAAAAAAAAAAAAAAAAAAAAAAAAAAAAAAAAAAAAAAAAAGGGGTCCTGGTTGCCTGAACAACCTTAACCCCCGCACGCCTACTTTTCCTCACACATTTGCTTTCTTTTCGGGATTTTAAAAAAATAAAAAAGACTCTACTTTGTGATAACCTTTGTGTGTCGGGTCTTATTAACTCTTTTATACTGATAACTTGACATTCGCTGCCTGACCACAGTAGAGTGTGGTTGTGCTCTGCACCCCTCTGCTGTTTGTAGGCGAGCTCCTTGTCAGTTACCTGGCTGCAGCGGTGTGAAGTGGTGCTGTCACGCCTCTGCTAACAACATAGGTGCACTGTGATTTTTAAGATGGCGGTTAGTCTGAGACGCCGGATAAATACTCTAGGGGATTGAACTACTTAAAGGAACGATAACGCCTAGTTCTGCGCAAGTCTTATTGCCAAAGATCATCCGAGAGACATATGGCATACAAGATAGTGACTTGTATGGTGTACCATTAAATGGAGGCCAAAGAATTTTCGTCAAACTGCTATCAGCTACGGTTTATGAATCGTTAGTCACCAGGTTTCAGGACGTAAGTCTTAGCGTCACACCAGCTGTCAGTGTAAGAATGATAGATGTTTCACGGCATTATACGTGGATCAAGTTACGCAACGTTCCCTTTGAGGCGGATATAAGGAAAGTTTTTGAGACGTATGGGACGGTGCATTATGCTCAACATGTTGTATAGCCCTTGTGGCTTGGCGCTTCTTTTTTATAATAATAATAATAATATGCTCAACATGGTACGTGGGCGGCAGGAGCCTATGCTGGTTTTCCAGAGGGTTCTTTCAACCTCAAAATGACTTTGAGGCACCCAAAACCATCCTGTGTATCTACAAGATTTCAGGCCCCAGGTAATGGTAATGTACCCAGGGGCAAAGACGACCCCCTATGTTTGGGGGAAAATATGATCCAAGGGCGACCTGT
>NW_026506310.1:0-15168 GCF_026875155.1 Cherax quadricarinatus
ATAAAGGGGAGATTTGTCCTTTCTCGAGTTATTATTAACCAATATTTGGGCGATTTTCTCCACAATGTTGATTTCCCAGTTTAACTATTTATTGTTTCTCAGAGCAGCTGTTCGCTTGAAAATTGTGCAAGGTTATTCCACTCTCACACTGATTTGATAAACATTGAGTTATGAGTTACTACTGTACCATTCATGTGTTCTGGGACTATCTCACTTAATAATTCACTGGATGCAATACACGAAGATAGAAATGCGGGTAATGCTTCCTGCGTCGCCTTGTGACTCGTTCCAGTAGCCCTAAACCCAAGTGGAGCATCAAGGTGAGTTCAAATAGTGGAAGCAATGATTTGCTCTTCTTGAAGAGCAGCTGTGACTTGTTCAGTGGTGTGTTGGATGTAAGACATTAATTAATATTCCAAGGGGTGTAAGATAAGGCCTAGATTTCTTTGCTCTAAGAAATATAATGGTTTCTACCAGGGAGTCTTTGCTTACCACCAGCGTGTCATTTACCAGAGCCAGATGTTGAGCTCACTCGACGGCTCCTTAGTGTCCTTTACTAAGATCGTCACACACACACACACACACACACACACACACACACACACACACACACACACACACACACACACACACACACACACACTCAAAGATGCAAGGAGGCAAAAACCAAGTGTGCTAGGGAATGGAAGAAATATAGAAGGCAAAGGACCCAGGAGAATAAGGAGAGCAGTCGTAGAGCCAGAAACGAATATGCACAGATAAGAAGGGAGGCCCAACGTCAATATGAAAACGACATAGCAGCAAAAGCCAAATCTGACCCGAAGCTGTTATACAGCCACATCAGGAAGAAAACAACGTCAAAGACCAGGTAATCAGGCTAAGGAAGGAAGGAGGAGAGACAACAAGAAATGACAGTGAAGTATGTGAGGAACTCAACAAGAGATTCAAAGAAGTGTTCACAGAGGAGACAGAAGGGGCTCCAGAAAGACGGAGAGGTGGGGTACGCCACCATGTGCTGGACACAGTACACACAACCGAGGACGAAGTGAAGAGGCTTCTGAGTGAGCTAGATACCTCAAAGGCAATGGGGCCAGATAACATCTCTCCATGGGTCCTGAGAGAGGGAGCAGAGGCGCTATGTGTACCCCTAACAACAATATTCAATACATCTATCGAAACAGGGAGATTGCCTGAGGCATGGAAGACAGCAAATGTGGTACCAATCTTTAAAAAAGGAGACAGACATGAAGCACTAAACTACAGACCAGTGTCACTGACATGTATAGCATGCAAAATCATGGAAAAGATTGTCAGGAGAAGAATGGTGGAACATCTAGAAAGGAATGATCTCATCACCAGCAGACAACATGGTTTCAGAGACGGGAAATCCTGTGTCACAAACCTACTGGAGTTCTATGACATGGTGACAGCAGTAAGAGAAGAGAGAGAGGGGTGGGTGGATTGCATTTTCTTAGACTGCAAGAAGGCGTTTGACACAGTACCACACAAGAGATTAGTGCAAAAAACTGGAGGACCAAGCAGGAATAACAGGGAAGGCACTGCAATGGATCAGGGAATACTTGTCAGGAAGACAGCAGCGAGTAATGGTACGAGGCGAGGTGTCAGAGTGGGCACCTGTGACCAGTGGGGTCCCACAGGGGTCAGTCCTAGGACCAGTGCTGTTCTGGTTTTTGTGAACGACATGACGGAAGGAATAAACTCCGAGGTGTCCACTGTTTGCAGATGGCGTGAAGTTGATGAGAAGAGTTCATTCGATCGAAGACCAGGCAGAAATACAAAGGGATCTGACAGGCTGCAGACCTGGTCCAGCAACTGGCTCCTGGAGTTCAATCCCACCAAGTGCAAAGTCATGAGGATTGGGGAAGGGCATAGAAGACCGCAGATGGAGTACAGTCTAGGGGGTCAGAGACTACAAAACATCCTCAAGGAAAAAGATCTTGGGGTGAGAAATAACACCAGGCACATCTCCTGAAGCGCACATCAACCAAATAACTGCTGCAGCATATGGGCGCCTGGCAAACCTCAGAACGCATTCCGACATCTTAATAAGGAATCGTTTCAGGACCCTATACACCGTGTACGTTAGGCCCATATTGAGTATGCGGCACCAGTTTGGAACCCACACCTAGCCAAGCATGTAAAGAAACTAGAGAAAGTGCAAAGGTTTGCAACAAGACTAGTCCCAAGCTAAGAGGTATGTCCTATGAGGAGAGGTTAAGGGAAATCAACCTGACGACACTGGAGGACAGGAGAGATAGGGGGGACATGATAACGACTTACAAAATACTGAGAGGAATTGACAAGGTGGACAAAGACAGGATGTTCCAGAGACTGGACACAGTAACAAGGGGACAGAGTTGGAAGTTGAAGACACAGATGAATCAAAGGGATGTTAGGAAGTATTTCTTCAGCCACAGAGTAGTCAGGAAGTGGAATAGTTTGGGAAGCGATGTAGTGGAGTCAGGATCCATACATAGCTTTAAGCAGAGGTACGATAAAGCTCATGGTTCAGGGAGAGTGACCTAGTAGCGACCAGTGAAGAGGCGGGGCCAGGAGCTTGGACTCGACCTTTGCAACCTCAACTAGGTGAGTACACACACCTACACACTCAGCCACAGACTAGTCAGAAAGTGGAATAGTTTAGGAAGCGATGTAGTGGAGGCAGAATCCATACATAGCTTTAAGCAGAGGTATGATAAAGCTCACGGTTCAGGGAGAGTGACCTAGTAGCGACCAGTGAAGAAACGGGACCAGCAGCTAGGACTCGACCCCTGCAACCTCAACTAAGTGAGTACAACTAGGTGAGTACACTACATTGGATCAGAGAATACCTGACAGGAAGGCAGCAGCGAGTCATGGTACGTGACGAGGTGTCAGAGAGGGCGCCTGTGACCAGCGGGGTTCAGTCCAGGCGGGTGTTTGTTGTATGTGAATGACATAACGAAGATAGATCAGAAGTCTTCTGATTATGTCAAGTTAATAAGGAGGATTCAATCGGAGGAGCACCAGGCAGGACTACAAAGGGATCTGGACAAGCTATAATCCTGGTCCAGCAAATGGCTCCTGGAGTTCAACCCCACCAAGTAAGTCATGAAGACTGGGAAGGGCAAAGAAGACCGCAGACAGAATACGGTTTAGGAGGCCAAAGACTACAAACCTCACTCAAGGAAAAGGATCTTGGGGTAAGTATAACACCGAACACATCTTCTAAGGCGCTCATGAGCCAAATAACTGCTGCAGCAAACGCACGACTAGCAAACCTAAGAATATCATTCAGACATCTCATTAAGGAGTCGTTTACATCGGGCCCATATTGGAGTATGCAGCACCAGTTTGGAACCCGCTCCTGGCCAAGCACGTCAAGAAATTAGAGAAAGTGCAGAGATTTGCACCGAGACTAGTCCTGCAGTTAAGGGGCATGGCCTACGAGGAGAGGTTAAGGGAAATCGACGTGACGACACTGGAGGACTGGAGGGATAGGTAGGACATGATAACAACATATAAAATATATAATATACTGAGAATAATCAACAAGGTGGACAGGGACAGAATGTTTCACAGATGGGACACAGCGACAAGGGTCACAATTGGAAGGTGAAGACTCAGATGAGTCACCGAGATGTTAGGAAGCATTTCTTCAGTGACAGAGTGGTCAGGAAGTGGAATAATGTGGGAAAAGGGGGGTGAGGAAGCAGGATCCATATTTAGCTTTCAGAAAAGTTATGATAAAGCTCACGGAGCAGGGAGGGAGTAACCTAATAGCGACCAGTGAAGAGGTGGGGCCGGGAGCTATGAATCGACCCTTGCAACCACAATTAGGTGAGTACACACACACACACACACACACACAGACACACACAGACGACACACACACACACACACACACACACACACACACACACACAACACACACACCACACACACACACACACGCACCACACACACACACACATACACACGCACAAAACACACACACACACACACACACACACACACACAGGCACACCACACAGGCAACCCCACACACACACACACACACACACACACACACACAACACACAACACACACAACACACACACACACAAAACACACACACACACACACACACACAACACACCACACACACACACACACACACACACACACACACACACACACACCCCACACACACACACAGCACCCACACACACAACACAACACCACACACACACACCACACACACACACACACACACACACACACACACACAGCACACACACACAGGCACACACCACCACACACCACACACACACACACACACACACACACACACACACACACAACACACACACAACACCCCACACACACACACACCCCACACACACACAACACACCCCAGACACACACACAGGCACCCCAAACACACACACACACACAGAACACACACACACACAACACCACACACCCCACACACACACACACACACACACACACACAACCACACACCACACACAACCCCACCCCACACACCACAACAACACAACACACACACACAGACACACACAACACACAACACACACACACAACCCACACACACATACACACACACACACTACAGACCTGTCTCTCTGACATGTATTGTGTGCAAAGTCATGGAGAAGATTATCAGGAGGAGAGTGGTCGAACACCTGGAAAGGAACAAGATTATAAATGAAAACCAGCATGGGTTCATGGAAGGCAAATCTTGTATCACAAACCTCCTGGAGTTTTATGACAAGGTAACAGAAGTAAGACACGAGAGAGAGGGGTGGGTAGATTGCGTTTTCCTAGACTGCAGGAAGGCCTTTGACACAGTTCCCCACAAGAGATTAGTGCAGAAGCTGGAGGATCAGGCACACATAAAAGGAAGGGCACTGCAATGGATAAAGGAATACCTGACAGGGAGGCAGCAACGAGTCATGGTACGTAAAGAGGTATCACAGTGGGCGCCTGTTACGAGCGGGGTCCCACAGGGGTCAGTTCTAGGACCAGTGCTATTTTTGATATATGTGAACGACATGATGGAAGGAGTAGACTCAGAAGTGTCCCTGTTCGCAGATGACGTGAAGTTGATGAGAAGAATTAAATCGGACGAGGATGAGGCAGGACTGCAAAGAGACCTGGAGAGGCTGGACTGTGGTCCAGTAAACTGGCTTCTCGAATTCAATCCAGCCAAATGCAAAGTCATGAAGATTGGGGAGGGGCAAAGAAGACCGCAGACAGAGTATAGGCTAGGTGGACAAAGACTACAGACCTCACTCAGGGAGAAAGACCTTGGGGTGACCATAACACCGAGCACATCACCGGAGGCACACATCAACCAAATAACCGCTGCAGCATACGGGCGCCTGGCAAACCTGAGAATAGCGTTCCGATACCTTAATAAGGAATCGTTCAAGACACTGTACACTGTGTATGTTAGGCCCATACTGGAGTATGCAGCACCAGTCTGGAACCCACACCTGGTCAAGCACGTCAAGAAGTTAGAGAAAGTACAAAGGTTTGCAACATGGCTAGTCCGTGAGCTCAAGGGAATGTCGTACGAGGAAAGGTTAAGGGAAATCGGACTGACGACACTGGAGGACAGAAGGGTCAGGGGAGACATGATAACGACATACACGATACTGCGGGGAATAGAAAAGGTGGACAGAGATAGGATGTTCCAGAGAGGGGACACAGGGACAAGGGGTCACAACTGGAAGCTGAAGACTCAGACGAGTCACAGGGACGTTAGGAAGTATTTCTTCAGTCATAGAGTTGTCAGCAAGTGGAATAGCCTAGCAAGTGAAGTAGTGGAGTCAGGAACCATACATAGTTTTAAGAAGAGGTATGACAAAGCTCAGGAAGCAGAGAGAGAGAGGATCCAGTAGCGATCAGTGAAGAGGCGGGGCCAGGAGCTGAGTCTCGACCCCTACACACACAGGCACACACACACAGGTACACACACACAGGCACACACACACACACACACACACACACACACACACAGGCACAGGCACACACACACACACACACACACACACACACACACACACACACACACACACACAACACACACACACACACACACACACACAAAGGCACACACACACACACACAGAGCTAAGGGAATGTCCTATGAAGAAAGATTAAGGGAAATCGGCCTGACGACACTGGAGGACAGGAGGGTCAGAGGAGACATGATAACGACGTATAAAATACTGCGTGGTGGAATAGACAAGGAGGACAAGGACAGAAGTTTCCAGGGAGGGACACAGAAACAAGAGGCCACAATTGAAGTTTGAAGAACACAAATGCGTCAATAGAGATAGTAGGAATATTTTCCTTCAGTCATAGGTTTAAGGGCAGTGGAATAGCTAGAAAGTACGTAGTGGCGGCAGGAACCATACACAGTATTTAAGACCTAGGTTTGATTAAAGCTCATGGAGCGGGAGAGAGAGGGTCTAGTAGCAGCCGGTGAAGAGGCGGGGCCAGGAAGCTAGACTCGAACCCCTGCAACCACAAATAGGGTGAGTACAAATAGGTGAGTACACACACAAAGGCACACACACACACAAATGCAACACAACACACACAAAACACACACCTCACACACACACACACACACACACACACACACACACACACAAAGGCCACACACACACACACACACACCACACACACACACACACACACACACACACAACACAAAAAGGCACACTAACGTCAACACACACACCACACACACATCACACACACACACACACACACCACACACCACACACAAAAAAAAAAACAAAACCCCAACACAAAGGCACACACACACGTTAAGCAGTATCGCTAATATTGCTCCCAAGGATTTAGCGTTTTAGTGCATGTCCTAAGATATTATTAGCGTCATCGTACGTGAGTGAATCAGTGAACATACCTACAAGAGTGGTAATAGCTTTCCAAGATTGCGAATAATGTGATAGGATCAAGAATTTACAATTTAAATTTTGAATGAAATTTGAGTGAGGGAGGGTAGCAGTCAGCTGATCAGGCTACTGGCCGCAGTGTTGACACAAAATATCACAAACAGTTAATTGGGGTTAACACGGTGTGATCTGAAATATTAACAATACATATGTTGGTTGATTATAGCCAGCATTGTAGTGATAAGGTCATAAAAGAGTGATTAAGTAAAATACTGAAAGTAAAAAAAATAAGCCAATCCCCAGCTGTTGTGTTGTGAAGGTAGCTAACATCATCAGAACTTGTTTATGACCATAATACTGACTAAAGAAAAAAGATGGAACACCAAGTCTTAAAAAGAAAAAGAAAATAATAAACTTGATGCATGATAAAGTTCCTGAAGGAGTTACAAAATTGAAGGAGTTATAGCCAGACGACCAGCAGGAACCTCCATTGTTGTGCAGACGACATCACTTGCCTATTTGTGGTTTAATTTTTGGTTAGTGTCTAAAGTCACGTGTCTCCGCCCTGCTGGTTGTATGCTATACCATCTCTCTCTCCCCTATTTCGAAGTACCAGGAGTAGATAGTGTTAGTAAATTATCTAAATATCGCCAGGTGAACTCCAGATGAGTTGGTAGTCCCTAGTGAACCCCGCCCCCCCCGTTTTTTCTGAGGGACAAGCTAGTAAACAATACGCACATACAAAACACACGGTGCTCAGCCGAAATTATTGTTAAATTAAACAGTATATATTAATAGGGAATTGAATGAAAAAAGTTGGAAGTTAATCTTTCAAAAAAGTAAAGTACTTAGTGTGCGGAGATCTGGGCCGGGAGAGTACCGGTGAACCAACAACAATAAAGATCTGGGTCCGGAGAGTACCGTGAAACAACAACAATAAAGATCTGGGCCGGGAGAGGTACCGGTGAAAACAACAACCAATAAAGACTGGGCCGGAGAGAACCGGTGAAACGACAACAATAAAGATCTGGGCCGGGAGTAGTTCCGGTGAAACCAACAACAATAAAAGATCTGGCCGGGAGAGTACCGTGAAAACAACAACAATAAAGACTGGGCCGGGAGTGAGTACCGGTGGAAACAACCAACAATAACAAATAGTGTTACGTAACCCCCCCCTCTTTTTCAAAGAACGACAAGCTAGTAAACAACACACACAACACAAACACAAGTGTTCGCATTAAATATTATATAGTATATATAGTGCATTTTAAATAAGAAATTGATTGTGAAATTTTTTTTTATAACTTCCAAAAAGTAGGGTAGCCCTAGTGTGCACATGCACACCAACACCCCACACCACCCACACATCACCACACAACCCACACACACACCCACACACACCCACACACACCCACACACCGCACACAACATCACCCACACAGTATCACCCCACACACACCCACACACACCACACACACCACACCACCCACACACCCACACACCCACAACACCAAATAGCCCCACACACACCCACACACACCACTACACACCCACACACCCACACACCCACACACCCACCCCACGCCCCACCCCACACACCCCCCCCCCACACACCCCCACACACACCACCCACACCCACCCACACACACCCACACACCCACACACACCCACACACACCCACACACCCACCCACACCCACCCACACCCACCCACACACACCACCCACTTGCCACACACCCACCCATACACCCCACACACACACCACACACCCACACACCAACCCCACACACCCACACACACACCCACAACACGACATGCCACAACACACACAACCACACACCACACACAACCCACACACACCCACACACACCACCCACACAACCCACCCACACACCCACCCACACACCCCCCACACACTCACCCACACACTCACCCACACCCCCAACACCCCCCACACACACACACGCACACACACAACACACACACAATACACACACACACACACACATATTGCCAGACCACACATACACTCCCCCTCCCCCACCGACATCCACTCCTTCACCTGATCCCGCCCCTCCCTCTTTCACCCTCCCACTCCCCCTCCCCACCTCTCCCTCTCTCCACTCACCCACTTACCCACTTGCTTCACTCTCCTTCCCACTCCCCACTACTCCTCCCATATAGCCACAGTCCTCCCCTCTACCTCCCCCCCCCCACACTCTGACATATACATACTAAACCTAACAAACAGAATTACATAGGTTTCCCCACTCTGAGCAAATCATGATGAAAAGAATGGGTTTGCCAAGAGCAACAGTAAAAACGCCGAAAAGGGACAGAGGAGGAACTGCAAAGGAAGAATTGGGCAGCAGAGCCACAAAAAGGAACAAGAATGGGAACAAGAAAACTAGAAGAACTTAGCATGAGAATGGAAGAGAGATAGACATGGAACGCAGGAAGTGGGAGTGAAAGTCAAAGCAGCAGAGGCCAGGATACAGAGCTTTAGAAGAGGAAACTGGAGAAAATCGATAACAGCCCTAAATGAACTAAAGAACATTTTGGGATTGACACAGAGACCCCGTACCTCAGCCACAAATAAGGGGACATGTAGGGACAGAAGGAGCAAAAACTGCATGTAGAAGCTCTATCAGTGGAGACTGAGTAAATGAAAGAGCTAAGCTATATGTGGAGGCCCTAAAGACCACAACGAGCCCAGGA
This sequence comes from Cherax quadricarinatus, assembly GCF_026875155.1. Classification (NCBI taxonomy): domain Eukaryota; kingdom Metazoa; phylum Arthropoda; class Malacostraca; order Decapoda; family Parastacidae; genus Cherax; species Cherax quadricarinatus. The sequence continues at coordinate 9,655 of NW_026506310.1, forward strand.
AAGCCGAGAAGGGAAAATGACAGGCCACTGAGAGCCCATGTACAGAGCTAGTGAAACGAAGTAAGAAAGCTGGCAATGGAGGAAATCAATTGAATGAGGGTGATACACAAGATATGCAGTGGGAGAATGAAAGGGTGAGTCATCTTTGTGTTTGGGCTACAGGAAGTTGAAGGGGAACATAATGAAGTGCAAGAAAACAAGGGAAAAAAAAAGCAGATTGAAGCATCATGAAAGTAATCCGGAGAAGACTAGACATGACCCAGCTGGAAAATTTTCGGATACGATTGGGGGGTTTGTAAAAAAAAGAACCCGGCAGTGAAAGGTGACCTCAAGGCAGAATGACTCGGAACAGGATACTACTGTGGAGAAAGCACGATTAAAGGGACATGCCCGGAATACAGAAGGTGTATCTCGACCGCGACAGAACAACAAGACGAAAGGCAGAAACTGAGAGAGATGAAATACAAAGGCGAAAGGAGGAAAGAGAGGGGATGGAGAAAACAGACCAGGAGATCCCAGACACAGGAAGAGATCAAATACAAACCTCCCCTCACAGCTTCCTATAGAAGCCTCCCAACCAGGTCAACCCCAGTGGCACAACCAAACACTCTAAACCAAAACACCCCATGTCATATCCAATGCCCCCACCCACTACATTACAAACTCACACCCCAGCAACCACCCATAGTTTCCCTTATCAGGTCTTCCCCACTTCCCCAACCCCAATACACCTCCCAGACCACAGCTTAGAAAAGAATTGAAGGTATGGTATACAAATGCAGATGGAATAACAAATAAATATGAGGAGTGGCATGAAAGAATCAAGGAGACATCCCCAGGAACATAATAGCACTCACAAAACAAAACTCACCAGAATAATAACAGATTCAATCTTTCCACCCAGATTATAAAATCCTCAGGAAAGACAGAGGAGGAAGGGGGAGAGGAGTTGCACTGCTCATTAAAAGCCAGTGGGGTTTTGAAGAAAATGGAAGGATGGATGGCACGGTTGAAAGGGACTACTTAGTAGGAACAATCCAGTCTGAGGGACCTAAGGTGATAATTGCAGTTAAATGTACAACCCACGCACAGAACTGCTAGAGAACCAAGAGAAGAATACGATGAGACAACAGAGCCATGGTCCGACACACTAGCCAGTGCCAAGAGGAGAGCACATGTGGGGGGAGCAAAGTACTAGTTATGGGTGATTTCAATCACAAGGAGATTGACGGGAAAACCTGTTAAGCCCCATGGGGTTCCGAAACACGGAGACCAAGATGATGGATGTAGTACTGGAAAACCTCATGCATCAACAGTAGATGACACTACCAGAGAGAGAGGAGAAGATTAACCAGCAAGACTGGACCTTGTTTTCACCTTGAGTAGTTTCAGAACATGAGGATATCTTGTATGAAAGGCCCCAGGGAGCTAGTGATCATGTTGGTCTGTGCTGCGACTACATATTGAGCTCCAAGTGGCGAGATACAGGAATAGGGTGGGAAAAACCAAACTACAAAAGGGGGAACTACTCATGCATGAGGAACTTCCTTTAAAAACAAAACATTCGTTGGGAGAGGAACTGACAGGAAAACCAGTACAAGAAATGATGGACTAGTGTGGCAACAAAATGCAAGGAGGCAGAGGAGAGGTTTGTTCCAAGGGAAACAGAAATAATGGGAGGAACAGAACGAGTCCTTGGTTCACCCAAAGGTGTAGGGAGGCAAAATAGTGTACTAGAGAATGGAAAAGGTACAGAAGACAGAGAACTCAGGAAAATAAAGAGATTAGCCGAAGAGCCAGAAATGAATATGCACAGATAAGAAGGGAGGCTCAGCGACACTATGAAAATGAGACATACGCAACGAAAGTCAAGACTGACGGACCGAAGCTGTTGTACAGCCACATCAGGAGGAAAACAACAGTCAAGGACCAGGTAATCAGACTGAGGAAGGGAATTCACAAGAAACGACCGAGAGGTATGTCAGGAGCTCAACACGAGATTTAAAGAAGTATTTACAGTGGAAACCAGTGTGTGCCATTAACAAAGATCTTCAACACATCATTTGAAACTGGGCAACTCCCTGAGGTATGAAGATGGCAAATGTAGCCCAATTTTTTAAAAGGGAGACAGACATGAGGCAACTAAACTACAGACCTGTATCACTAACGTGTATAGTATGCAAGGTCATGGAGAAGATCATCAGGAGGAGAGTGGTGGAGCACCTGGAAAGAAACAAGTGTATAATTGACAACCAGCATGGTTTCAGGGAAGGAAAATCCTGTGTCACAAACATACTATGAGATTTTTAATGACAAGGGACAGAAGTAAAGACAAGAGAGGAGGGGTGGATCACTGCATTTTTTTGGACTGCAAAAAGGCCTTCGACACAGGTTCCTCACAAGAGGTTACAGAAAAAGCTAGAAGATCAGGCATCACAAAAACAGGAAAGGCACGGCAATGGATCAGAGAATACCTTACAGGGAGGCAACAACGATCATGGTACGTGACGAGTGTCAGAGTGGGCGCTTGTGACAAAGCGGGTTTTCCACAGGGGTCAGTCCTAAGGACTGTGCTGTTCTTGAATATGTGAACGACATAAACGGAAGGATAGACTCAGAAGTGTCCTTTGTTTGGCCCAAGAATGATGTGAATTAATGAAAGAGATCAAATCGATGAGGATCAGCAGGACACAAGAGACCTGGACGAGGCTACAAGCCTGGTCCAGAAACTGCTCTTGATTTAAACCCTGCCAAATGCAAAGTCAATGAAGATTGGGGAAGGCAAAGAAGACCGGCAGACACAATATAGTTTAAGAATTGGCCACAGAACTGCAAACCTCACTCAAGAGAAAAAGATCTGGGGGTTAGTATAACACCGAGAGCATATCTTCCCTGAGCGCACATAAATCAGATAACTGCTGCAGAATACGGGCGCCTGGGGCAACCTATCGGAATAGCGTCCGATACCTCAAGTAAGGAGTCGTTCAAGACAACTGGTATAACACATTTACGTCAGGCCATACTGGAGTATGCGGCCCATTTGGAATTCCACACCTAGTCCCCAGCACGTCAAGAATTAATAAGTGCAAAGTTTGCAACAAAGACTAGTCCCAGAGCTACGGGGATTGTCGTACGAAGAAAGTTTGAGGGAAATCGGCCTGACGACACTGGAGGCCAGGAGGGTCAGGGGAGACATGATAACGACATATAAAATACTGCGCGGAATAGACACGGTGGACAAAGACAGGATGTTCCAGAGATGGGACACATACACAAGAGGGTCACAATTGGAAGTTGAAGACTCAGATGAATCAAAGGGATGTTAGGAAGTATTTCTTCAGTCATAGAGTAGTCAAGTCGTGGAATAGTCTAGAAAGTGAAGTAGTGGAGGCGGGAACCATACATGTTTTAAGGCGAGGTTTGATAAAGCTCATGGAGCGGGGAGAGAGAGGGTCTAGTAGCAACCGGTGAAGAGGCGGGGCCAGGAGCTAGGACTCGACCCCTGCAACCACAATAGGTGAGTACAAATAGGTGAGTACACACACACACACACACACACACACACAACAGGCACACACACACACAACACACACACTCACACACACACACACACACACACACACACACACACACACACACACACACACACACACACACACACACACACCGAGACAAAATACTCTCATTAACAACAATATATAATCTTAACATTTGTGTGACAACATTAGTAATTTCCGTCCACAACAAGTGGAAACTTACCATGGAAGAATTTAAAACATTTCTTTTGGCATTTTGCAACCTTTGCATCAGCCAAGGTTGCACATCTGCCTTTATACGTTCAGTAGTACTGTTTACTCTGTGTGATATACTAAATAAAATAAACCCTACAACACTTGTTCATGCACACTACTTAACACATTGAGCAAAAAAATTGCATGAAAAAAACATTATTATTAATTATTATTATTATTATTATTATTATTATTATTATTATTATTATTATTATTATTATTATTATTAATCAGTATTCCTATAATTAATTTCAGAGAGAAGCGCTAAACATGTAAAGGTCTTCAACACCTGGGGAATGCAATGCTATCAAAATTAATTAATCAAAGGAAAAGGAGGGTAGTTCCAAATACTTGGATCAACACCTCTTCCTCAGCATCTAGGCACCATCTTCTTCCTCAGCATCTAGGCACCATCCTCTTCCTCAGCATCTAGGCACCATCCTCTTCCTCAGCATCTAGGCACCATCTTCTTCCTCAGCATCTAGGCACCATCCTCTTCCTCAGCATCTAGGCACCATCCTCTTACTTTCAAGGTAACAGTTGTAGAGGAAATTTCGTGCCAAGTCTCAGAGACAAACTAACAGTTACTTTCTCAATGGAGACTCTCCACGCGCGTATAAAAGTTACCTGCTGGGTAAAAATTCATAAAAATCTATGGAACTGTGCATAACAGTAGTTCATAACGGTAGTCGCTTAGCTAATTAGCTAATTAGCTAATTGGGTAATCACAGTAACACACCAGGTGAAGTAGGTGCTGCAGAAGCTTCAGTAATCCAACACCCAGGCTCACCTGCACCTGCTGGGTCTCCTGCACCTGCTGGCTCACCTGCACCTGCTGGGTCTCCTGCACCTGCTGGCTCACCTGCACCTGCTGGGTCTCCTGCACCTGCTGGCTCACCTGCACCTGCTGGGTCTCCTGGTAAACTGAAGGTGACCTCAAAGACACACTTCAGCGTTTATGAAACACGGGGATTAATGTACGCGTATTGTATACATTATCGACAGAATAAAGAATTAGACACATGTGCAACATCTGGGTATCTTTATCTGGATGGCGAAACTCTACAAATATAGATGCTCAGATTTTACAAATGTGTCCAGTTTTTCACATGTGTTAATCTACTGAAACGAATATACTGTATATCTCTTAAACACTTAGTATATACTGAGGGCTTAATCCCCATTTTTATATTAAATTATAATTAGCTTGTAATGTGCAGGGAAGAAATACAATCATAATGACTCTCGTACAGACGTCAGAATCACTACCTAATAAATTAACCAACCTTCCTCATCCCCGTACAGTGTAGCATCTCTCGCATCACTACCGTCAAACTGAAATGAACCTGATCACGTCGGAAACACATTTCAGCAGAAAAAAAATTGGTTGACCATGGAGAGAGGTACCCACGAGGCTGCCATCTTGCCTTATTTAAATTCTATAATTTATTGACGAGGATCCCCACGTCACCTTAATTCTTCCTGTAAACTTACAAATATAAATTGTCTATACTTTGCGTTAGGTTAGGCGGAGGTTAAGTTAAGTTTATATATACGATTATCATATGTGATACGAGAATGTACGGTTATCATTAGTGATACGAGAATGTACGGTTATCATATGTGATACAAGAATGTACGGTTATCATTAGTGACACGAGAATGTACGGTTATCATATGTGATACGAGAATGTACGGTTTTCATTAGTTCGAGAAGTCGGGC
>NW_026506311.1:0-15924 GCF_026875155.1 Cherax quadricarinatus
AATGGTTCAAAGTTTAGGATTACAACTGGTAGGCTACTAATTTAGAGAAATTAAAATTTAATAAATTTATTAATAGTAAGTTGTCTAGAGGTATATTATCAAAATAAATTAAATCACATCAATCAAAATAAAATCAATCTCTCGAGTTCAATATTATTGTGCTGAAAGCACATATCACTTTTTATAATTCCCTTAAGTACCGTCAGGTACATTAACATTTAATAAGATATTACAAATATGTACAAGTAAGTGTGGGTATGCGTGAAAAGTGCTCTTAAGTAGTTAGCTATGTCTCAAGACCGAATAAGACTTAAAAGAAGTGACTGACAAAGTCCTCAATAAACTAACTTTTTGACCGACTGGCAACCCGAACAGCTGCTTGAACAACAAAGAATGCAAGCCCAAATAGCAATGCAATATCAAGCGACTGCGACACAGAATCAGGAACTGGGAAATAATATAACGACACTAAGTGGGGACCATCAGCAGATCCTCCACAAAAGTTACAAAACTCCCATAATACTGAATCTTCGTTCAGCAAGGAAAAACTGTGACTGTGACAATACACAGGAACCAGTACAAAATTAGGTCAGAAGCTAAAAGCTAAGGACCTGAGATACCCAGAGTGTCTATGTGACACACAACCTCAGTACAACGTCGAAAATCACTAAGTCTATAAAATTTTCTGTGAACAAAGTCCTACAGAACTAACAAATAATGAGACAGACAATCTGTCCAACCAGCAAGCGAGCTCTAGCAAAACTGAATACTTCACACGAGGTGAGGACACCTCCCCTCGATCACGTGATAGCTACGGGGACAACTGCAGCTCAGAAGCCGGCAGTATAACGAGCGACAAGCGATAATTACAGTAGTTTGACAATCAAGCCTACTGAGCACATTTATATACATCCTAACAACATAAGCTAAATAAAAAATATAACAGTCAAATAATAAATATAAAGTCATACATTTACGATTTAGCTATTATCGCAAATATAACAATATAAAATTATATGAAAAAGTAATATACATTACATATATACATAATAATCAAATTTTAAACCCATTCAGGGGTTCAACACCCCCCCCCAACACGACAGAGGGTCGCACTAGGAGTTGCATGAATGTCTATCACATTATTTCTGGTTACTCATATCAATAAAATATTAATCAAGTCTCTCTTGTGCAAGCACCTCTACAATTTTTACAGGCGTCCGCACTAGGATATTTGCCCCTAGACTAGGGCAGTACACAGTATCGTATCTCTGTATACTCGTGGTATGTACATCAGTATGTAGAGACAGGATTAGCGCTGACAAGGAGGGCACGTCGAGGACTCAATCATAGTAGAGGAGACTGCAATTCCACTTTAGTAGTGGTTGTGGAAATTGCGAGGCTGTATGAACACTCTGAGTATGAAAACAGCTTTAAGGAGTTTTTTTTTTTTGTTTTGGGGTAAAAGTGAGGGGGGGTTGTCTTGCGACAGGACCAGTGTTGCGTTCACGCAGTACATCACCCACACCACACTACCCCACTCAAAAACTAGCTTGTCTCCTCCTCCACTACAACAATACTGTGAATATATAATATAATAATTAGCATGACATGAGTATATATAGTTAATATGGGCTTGGAGGGATTAAGTTACTTTACTGAATTTGACATAGCAAGTAACAAAGGTAGTTGGGCATAAAATTACGTTAATTTAATGTAACTGATATTATTAAGGACGGACAGAGCGTCGGCAATTACATTTACAATGACCACTTATGTGGTTTTATACTAATAGAATAAGGTTGGATTCTGAGGGCCCACTCATGATCCTAGCATTTTTACTTTTTCATGGTGTTTATGGGTAGTGTGAGTGGATTGTGGTCAGAAAAAACGTTAATTTTAATGGGGGGAACGTGCCCAAATACACGTCAAAAATGTTCCAGGAACCACAAGAGCTTAGAGCTCTTTCTCAATAGTGGCATAATTTTTCTGGTGTTTTTAAGCTTAGATGAATAGCTAACATATGGATGGAGAATATCAGTGGATGTTTGACTGTTGGGAGCAGCCAAGCACCCACTGCATAGCCACTCGCATCTATATGCTAAAAGAAGTGGAAGATAGGAAATTAGGACTCTTCAACACAGGAGCAGAGGATAGCAAGCGCTTCAACCTATTTGTTGAACACGAGTCTGAACAATCTCTAGTCAGGTGAACTGAACTTTGTACTAGTAAGCTCAGTGAGGAGGAGCTGCAATTCTGAGAAAAGTTTGTGGACAGAACCTGCGATAATATCTGCCATACCCAGGAATCTCTGAACTCCCCGTCCTATCATGTGGGCTGGAAATTCCAGAAATTGCACGAACCTTAGCCTCAATAGGAGGCATCCTCACCTTGGCCGATACAAAAGCCTAGATAGGTAATCTTGGCTTGACCAAAATACTACATTTGGCTAAGTTGACAGTGAAGTTGTAGTTGCGCCCCAAGTCTCTTCCAAATAATGCTCTGAGGACGCGTCAAAGTGCTGTTCCCACTCTCTCTGTACACCACTAAAGTCGTCAGGGTAGGCTTCTACTCCTTCCAAGTTTTGGAGTCAACTCGCTTCAGTATACGTTGGAATGAAGAAGCAGCGTTACATAGGGCTGAAGGGGTGACGAGGGTTAGTTAAACAATCCATCTTGGAACAGTTAAAAAAAAGCAGATATTTCTTGAGCACGTTCAGTAAGCGGGGAACTTGATAATAGGCCTCGTAAGAGATCTAAACCAGGCTGGTGAACAAACTGGGGCTCCTGACACCGGTCAATAGGTCGTCATGCGAGGTAGAGGATAACCATCAGGCAAGGTGACAGAGTTCACTTTCCTGTATCAATGCACATCTGAAACTACCGTCAGGTTTAGCACTAAAAATACAGGGAGATGCCCAAATGGACTTTTACTGCGTTCATTTAAGTCCGTTGCAGATTTTTTTTTTTTTTTTTTTTTTTTTTATATTTTATTTTAAAAACGTCATATACAACATAATTAATATATAAAATCCATCCTTCACTAAACGGGTATACAAAACATAATACAATGAGCATAATACACCTTATAAGGTAACCGCCTGCAGCACGTACCCGATATTTACACCTAAGCCAACTCTTATTTCCTAAACCATACATGATGAAAATATTATATAAAAGCATACAACCGTACGTATACATTTATAACAAAAGTAAAGCCTTAAACATTAATACATAAATGAAATGAATATCATCAAACATGTATCCTTATACTGGGACTACATAACATCGTTAATTTTTATTTTTTTTTTTTTTTTTTTTTTTTTTATATTTTATTTAAAACCAACAATAGACAATAGACAAAAAGGAAAAACCTAAAGATGACAATATATGAACAAATAACTGAAAAAAAAAACGTTACATTAGATTATGAAACATTAACGATAACATTACAATATAACAAATATGACCATATTACCTTACATATAAAATTCAGAACCGAAGCTTAAAATTGTATCCTATACTAGCTACATGTGGATAAGTTAACTTTCGCAAAAACATGCGCAAACTATATTTTAACTTCTCAAATTAATCAATCCTTGCTCTAAATTTACACTAGAAATAAAATACAAGTATAATAAAGAGCCAGTCCCGCATAAACCACCACCTCAGAACATTCCACAATTATTCTTAAATGTACCCTAACCTAAGCCTTAGTATTTCATCTGTATTCTAAATGTCTAATCAACACGAAATTTTTACCCACATTCCCTAACCATATTTGTTGTGTACATGAATACAACCTTGTATTACCATATTTGTTGGTGTACCATGATACAACCTTGTATTACATCAAGAGAAAAAAAAAAAAAAAAGGAACAAAGGAAACCCACTCTTACCTTTAAAAGATCAGGACTTCAATTTACCATTACATGTACATACATATAAATAGTATATAAAGTATGTTGTCTAATTGTACACAATTACATTTACAACGTCAGTTATAATATTCCGTCAACTCAACCATGGAATAACTGTCATGCAATTCTTTACAACTTCAAGGGTTCGTAAAACTCTAACTACTACTTCTATTGGCACCCAAATCAAATTGTGCTTACAAAATACAATCTGTAAATTAACTGGAAACATAAAAAGCCATTTTGAACATTTACACATTGTAACAAAATCATAAATGCGCATAGAAAATATGTATTGTATATCATTTGAAAATGTTCATGAGAAAAGAAACCATATTAAAGGTATATAACAAGTAAGTAAACATACATAAAATACATACAGTTACAAACATATACATATATATATAATATACATATATATATACACATACATTACACATACACATACATCATATATACATACATACATACACATACACATACATTACACAAATACACCACATACAACACTTGCATATATATACACACATACGTAGTTATAGTCGATAATCCAAATATAACTGTATTGTACTGAAACATCAGGAAAATAATGGTTAAAATTGCACCCGGACATACCTCATATAAACATTCATCAAACTCATCATGCAAACCGCCCATTCTAGGAAAAACCAGCCCATTTCCATCCCCTTACCTGCCTTCAACTCCCGTAATCCCGTAAAGTGAAATTCACGTTCCCTAACCCTCACTTAAATCCCTCTTCCATCTCCCCATACAACATCCTTATTTCTACACGTTGTCCTATAAAAGTGGCTGTTAATGCATTTAATCTTTCACACACGTTCGCTCCATCTCATAGCCCAAGACATATAATATAATCCGTAATTATATTACCCTTACGCATTCTCTACATCTGATTCACCCCATCCTATGTCTAAGCTTAAAACCCTCACACCTGCAAACCCCCCCCTCCCACTAACCTTATTTACCTTACCCAACCAACCCTTTATTTAGTTCAATACATTGCAAAAAATACACTCTATATGGAAACAGTCACCCATCCACCACAAAGCCTTGCATATCCAATCCTCCCGTATTCTCTTACTGGAATAAACCATTCCAGACGGTAAGATCCCATGTAAAAATCTATAACATTTACTTCTTCGTACTTTAGGTTTTAAACGTAATTTGTTCAACGCCCCCGGTATTACGCCAATCATACATCGGATAAAACCACCTTCTACCACTGATACCACTGCCTTACACTTCCCACCCCATCAAGGTTTCCCAATTTAATATAGTGAAGGATCGCTCATGGTTTATGATGGACCGTAACATTGCCTCTCCTATTATGAAACTCCCTACCCACCACCAACACGTTGCATATCCTGACGTATTTCTTATGAAGTCCCGCCTTCCCTCGCCCCCCCCTCCCGCTTATAACTACGTTCAAATACACACTCATATTCCTCTTTTCAACAGCTATAAGACCAGCCCTCACGGCCAACCGGAGGTGACCTACCGTCTACCTAACCATTACGCTTCCCAGTACCCCAATGAATCTAAAAACGCGCTTTTGTACATCCTTTGTATCTCACTACGAAAAGAATCGGATATATTGCTGCTACATGCCAAAGTTTACTATATAATAGGACGTTCGTTTAATTACTCTTTTGATGCAAGTTAAGTGTGGCAGCTCGTAAACCACTGAGGCGCTTCAGTACACCATCTACAAATACGCACTGAATTTATTTGTTGTGCTAACTGATATCACTTACATAAACGATCCACATATCAGTAATTGGTCCAGCTTTTTCCACTCTTTCAACTACTTCACATTCCTCACTTACAACCTATCTCCAAGATCCATATACTTCGTTTTCTCCCTATTAATTGACATGCCAGAAGCCTTTTCAAAAACATTTACTTACTATTCCACCCGAGGGCAATTCCCTGTTTACCATTACATAAAATCGTATGTGTCATCAACATATCCAACAATGCCAGCCCCCCCACCCTTTCGTCACCAACCCATTTGCTGCCAATAAGGCCCTAATTCTCTATAAAAGGGATCCTGTTAACACGCAAAAAAAATATTTGTGAAAGGGGACAACCTTGACGTAGACCCCTGCTCATCTGAATTTGTTCTCCTAACCTTCCATTTACCTGCACCAGCAAGGATGCATCTTGATACATTTAATTTGGCCCATGATATCAATTTCCTCTCCAAACCCCTGCCATCTCATATTCTTCCATAACGCTTCCCTTTCTACATATCATATGCCCGCCGCCCAATCTATAGCCAACACCCCCCCCTCCCAATTTTCTCCTTTCTTCAATAAAACTTCTAATCAAACCATGCCCGTCATACATAGACCTTCCCGGCACCCCCTATTGGTTCCCTTATCGATCACTTTACCCAGGACCTTTTTTATTCTGTTAGTCTAAAAATTCTTGCAAAAATCTTATAATCCACCACACAATAACGAAATAGCACTGTAGTCTTTAACTGTTAATGGCTCACCTTTAGGCACTAAAACGAACCACAGCCATTCGCTGCTGTTTCTTGCCCCTTAAAACCCCGATCCCGCTTATGTATTGAAATCATCTTACAAAATTCTTTTTAAAACGCTCCAATTTTGGAGATAAAAGTCACTGGGCAACCCATCAATCCTGGTGCCTTTCCTAATTGCGCCCCGGATAAGTACCCATGTTCTCGCACTCCGCTTATCGGCCCTTCCAAAACGAATCGTCTAGCTCTGTCAAACTCACACTGCACAAACCTGATCCAAATTATTGACTGTAATGCCTATTTCACTTTTATTCCCACACTTTGCGTTTGCAAACTTAACCCAAGCATCAATATACCCACTCATACCCTCCAGTTCGTCGTCAACACCTGCGTCCACTTTATACCTTGGCATACCTTACCTGAACATTCAACCCATTAACTCATTGCCTTGCGGACGTGTGTGTTGACTCCGCAACACCCACCACCGCCGACGGCCGATTCCCCACAAAACCTCCTCCATCCCCGCCCTTAAGCCTTTTTTCCCCCATCAAACCTCTCATTTTGTAAATTCGGATATTTTTCCTTCAAATTTCATTTCAATAAACAGGATAATTAGCATTTTGTGCATAACAGTTCGCGCAACTGCCCCTCTAAATATTTTTGAAAACCGGTTATTGTAACTGATTATATCTCTTCCCTCGATTATATAATATTCTTAATACGTTTTTTTGCTATTGTTTCCCACACCAATTACAATGGCACCAATCCCCTGGTGCTTCTATCACTAAACGATCCACATCATACCCCCCCAAAAGACAAAAGACTATCCTCTTCCTTTAAAAAACTTTACATTCAATTTCCAAAATGATGGACCCCTCCGAGGCACACCCTCCAATATCCACATCTATTTACCACTCCTCTATGATCCGAAAATAAACCACATCTTCACATCCACCCTTCCGCACAGTAACCGCCATAGGCACGTACATTCGGTCAACCTCGCCGGCATACCTCGTTTAATGAAGGGTATGCTCTACCATCCCTCCCCCCCCACACACATCCTTAACCCCACCCGGATCAATATATCCCCCAATATACCCAAACAACACCCGCACCTCTGGGCTCCACATTCTTTTACGACGTATCACGCAATTCCAATCTCCGCCTATTATTGCCACCCCAACCCCCCCCCCCCCCCCCCCCCCCCCCCGGTAAACCACGTAAAAAATAGACCAGCACGTTCCCGAACAAATTTAGTTTGAATACTCACGTCACCCTCAGCCAGGACCCATATACACATACTAAACTTAATGGGAACCCTACCCCAAGTTCCATCCACCCTAATTACCCTCCCCTCCCCCCCTTCACTACGCCTCTTACTATAAAACGGGCTAGTTTCCTTTACCCAAAATGGCAGCCCCACCTTTCCAAACGTTTGTCGCATGTTCCATGTTACACATTATAACCACTATATCCCAACTCATAACCAGGCCTAAAATTTGTTCCTGTAAGAAACCACATCCCACACCAAGTCGCACCAAATAACTCATTAAACCACCTTAAGCTTATCTCATCGCTTTCAACCCGTTAATATTTATAGTAAAACACTTGAATTCAACAAATGGCGTTTTCCTTTGTCCCGCATTGACTTTACCCAGTTCGTTTTGCAACACCTCTTGTCCCTCCCCCCTTTGTTGGAATCACCTTTGCATTCCCTTGAAAATCCTTGTTTCACCATTTCCCTCTCTTCTGTTCCTATCCACCAAGACTTTTTCCCCAGGGCGTTGGGCAGGACGTTAGCACATCCCACCGCCAGCAGCAGCTGCAGTCCTCTTTCGTCGTCCTCCCTCCACCTGCATTTTGTACATCTGAAGCACCTTCCTGATGCACCTTCCACCTCTACTGCATGCACCTTCATCCTGTAGGACTCTCTCGTAGACAAAACCGTCATCTTCTGCCATACCACTCATTCACTAGCCTTCCCAGAACTGAGCCTGGGTCTTCCACCTGATCTAGGACCGATTCCTCTAACAAAGTCTTCCAACGCCTTTACCAAAGACGCCGCCACTTCTTCACCCATATTAGGTAGTCTCTCCTCAAAAAACCTTATGTATGTCCAATGACTGAGATTCTTCCTTGTAGCGTTACAACTGGCGATTTTCAAGCTCCTTTTCTTTGTTCTACATCCCACTCCATGACAACCGGTTGTTGGGGCGGTGTAGCAAAAGATGCTGTTCTCGCTCATCGCCAACCTCATCCATGGCTGCTGGTTGCTGCTGTTGCTGTTGCTGCTGTTGCTGTTGCTGCTGTTGCCGTTGCTGTTGTGCCCCGGGTACCACTTCGTTTATCACCACTGCGGGCCGCGATGTGGATCATATTTGACCCACATAGCCGACACGTACGTTGTTGCCCCCTCGCATTCGTTACATAGACTTGAGTCCTTAATTCTTTCAACACAATATATGAAGGAATAGGGGTGCCGAAGAGTCATTTTAACCTGTATCCGCGCCTTCCAGCGCACCTCATACGGTCAGTTGCCCATCTCCCTGCTGTGGCTACGTGAACCGTCCCATAAGATAGCAGTTCACTGGTTAATATCAAAATCAGTTCGCTCAAAAGGCACATTCCTGATTTTCACCCCAGTGTATGTCGCGAGATACATCATGAAGTCTCACCGACAACAAGCTGTTATTAACTGTATGATGGTCTCCTGATACTTATACGTCGACCCTGCTCGTAGATTGTGCAGACGTTCATCTTAACGAAGATTCTTGTCATTCTATTTAATGCGACACCACCTATTCTCCTCATTTGCTATACCATAGGTATCGCGAATGAATCGCTGGTAATAATAAATCCATGTTTGGATCCTGTGACAGCACCACGGATCACTCAATGCAGACAGTAGTTGATTTTCTTCTGCTATTCAGCGCATGTTGGAGAAATAAAGTTTCCACCAACCCAACGCTAGTGGGCAGCTCAATAGGTTACCAGGCCCCCCCCCCCCCCCCAACAAACTAAACAGGAGCGTCTGCGCCAGCTCGTCCCACGGCTCGGAGGCGATTGAAGGACAATGCGTCGTGAGATAACAGAAAAATCAACCTCTTCTCTCAATTGCTTTATGCTTTGTTGGACTCATCCTATATGGTGATGCTTGATGGTGATGCCTCCCTGTACATTCAACGTCATGTACACCCTGAGTACAACGTTTAGGAACATCCACCGAACAATTTCAGGGAATGCAAAATCATGTTTTTAACATCACCAGCCTGTATCAATCCCAAGGTTACTAAGGAAATCGTCTAGTGACTGTAGAGTCACCAGAAAATTTTCTAAACGCACCTTTATACCTCTAGAGATTGTCAGGTAGACTGAGTTTTTCTTCCTCTGTTCCTAGGAAGAATAGAAGTAGTAGGTAGAGGACTAGGCGTAGTATGCCTTCTTAAGCTGGTAACATGGTACACATGATAGATTTCTTTTTTTTTTCCCAGGCGTACGTACCAAATAATTTACGTCGCTAAGTTTTTCCACTACTTTCCAGCGGGGACCATCATACCTGCCTTGTAGAGCATGACCATGGTACTTAATTTCCGAGCCATCACCTTATCTCCTGCTTTTTAAAAAGAAACGAAGAGACAGCACGCTTGTCTAATGGTGCTTCATTCTAAGCGTTGTGCTGAAACTAGGTTTTTCGAAGTGCTCTCTAGGCGGCTGTCAAATGTTGCTGCATTAATGAAGGTGGAATTCTCAATGATTGATTTGATTTTCCTGTCCACACGTCTTTTAACACTGGGCGGAGGACCACGCACTTGGTGTTCCGAATATTAGTTCAATCGGACTAACCCGAGACTTTCTTGACTCACTTTTCTCTCATAGCGAACAGAAGAAAAAGGTATACCCGCGTCCCAGTCTCTCTAGAAAATGTTCACAATAAGCTTCATCATGGGACTTCAATGTCTGATGGAAATCTCTCTAGAGCCCCTTGTGGACTGGGGATGATAACTGGTTGAAAGTTCAGACTTTATTCCTAGGATGGGATAATGCTTCTCTGAAAGATCTTAGAGTGAAGTTAGATCCTATTCAACTAGGATTTCAAATAGCCTGTTTCCCAGGTGTAACGGGAGCAAATAAACACAGTAGAAAAAGTTTTAGACTTTTATTAATCCTTCACCAATTATAACAGCATATGTACATTGTACAGTGATAATATTATAAGTGCTCTCCACGGTAAGCAAGGCAGAAAATAGAAGCCATAAGGATAGCAGACGTGTGGAGCTTGGAGTGCACTATATTTATCACTGTACATAGGTGTATCATATTGCTGTTATAATTGGTGAAGGATAATATAAGTCTAAACTTTTTCTACTGTGTTTAATTGGCTCCCATTACACCTGGGGATAACAGGCTATTTTGAAAATCTAGGTTGTAATATGGCGTTAGCCTTGTCCGAGAGCTTGGACTTAGAGAAACGGTGAGCTTAGGGTGAAGCTTTTGTAGCAGAACATGGTAGCTTGCTGTTTCGCTTCGCTTTACAAATTTTGTCGTGTCAGTTGCTTATGAATCAGCACTTGTTTACTATTGTGTGATCGTTCACACACTTCGCTACTAGCTTTTGTTTCGTGTGCTCGCTTCGCTACGGTCAAATCTTGTGTGCAGTCGGGCTTTGCTTGTATGCGTATTCTGCAAATCGTACTGTTGCATAGTAAGCGTGTTCTGCAAAATTAACGTGTTACGTTGGGGTATTCGTACTGTGATGCGAATAACTTATGCCACTAGACGAGTCAGACGCCTGGTGTCGGTTATACTTTGCATAACCTACCTAAATTGTCCTACAGCGTTGTTGGCAAATTGCTCGTTCCATTGGCATTCCCTATAAACGCACTCTTAAAGCTGCGCAACTGCGTTCACTTATGCTGACATACTTATTGAGAAGAGATTGGCACATCAAACTCCTCCCTCTACGGGAGCTAGGGCAAAAACTACTATGTTCTCGCAGGAGGAAGATGATATACCTAGGGAAAGCAAAATGGTCAGTATAGTGCAGCTGGGTTGTCTCAGGGTAAATCAGCGTCGTTGGCACTTGAGCTGGCAAAAATCAATCTTGAGCAAATAGGGAAAACAGAGAGCATTCGCAAGGGAAAGAATTTGATAGGGAAAGAGAAAGGAGGCAGTTTTTCGCATTCTGTAAACGATTTCAGTTTACAAAAAGCAGTACAGCTTGTTCCCCGCTTCAATGAGGCCGAACCAGAGCAATTTTCGAAAGTTTCGAATCAGGCTCGAGCCTTGAGGTGGCCGGAACAGCACTGGGCAGCGTTGGTTCATACAGCATTTTTGGGGTAAGGCACAGGAATTTACGTCGGTATTAACTGACGCTGAATTCTCTGATTATCAAGTAGTGAAGACCCAGTGTTGGGAGCATATACATGTATCCCAGCTAAATATTTTAAGACCTTCAAATTGAACAGGCGGCAGCTTGGTCAATCCCTGGTGGACTTTGTGAACGGGCAAACCAAAGCTTTTACCAGCTGGTATAAAGCGAGTGGTGGTCTCTAACTTTGAGGAGCTGGTGCAGCTTATTCTGATTGATAACCTGCTGGAGTCTGTGGGCCAGAGGTTCGTGTCTTTCTGCAGGATCGTGACTTAACCACTGCATTGGAGGCGGCCAGGTTGGCTGATCCCTTTTCGAAACGAACCGCTCCTTGTCCGAGCGGTCCCGTCTCTCTTTTCAACAGTCTGGCGTGAGCAGAGATCGACAACATTGGAGAATGAAGTGCCAGCAGGGGGGAGAGGCGTCTACGTCATCCAAAAAGTCACCTGGTGACCCAAACGCTTCTCAACATAGGGGCCCCCCTGCGGAGGGGCAAACTACTTATGGAGCATCTCGACAACAATATCCAGAGAGGCACCAGCCAGAACGACACCACTTGCAACGTCATCAGGGAGTAAAGGGCAAGCCTGTCGTCTCTTCAGATGAAATTTAAATGTAGGTAAACATCAGTTCCAACTGCCCTAAAAAAACCTCAACCCATCGGGGAAAAATCTCTAATACCCTAGTAACATGTCCCCTAGAGAAGTAGAAAAGGTATGGCCCCTTATTTATTGCGAAAGTCTTATTTCCCCTTTCCCAGGAAAACTCAGAACCAACTAAAGTAAATACCTTTAGAGATACTGGAGCATATTGCTCACTTGTCAGAAAAGGGGAATATTACCCCTTTCAGGGGAATACTTCCTTGAATTCCTCAGTTTTATTGGAAGCTTACGGAGGAGCTATATATTCAGTTCCTTTGCATAAAATTTATGTACAGTGCAAATATTAAACGGGGTACTTGACTGTAGGTACCTCAAAAGGATTTCCCATGAAAAATGCCATGTTATTACGGGGAAATTTAACATTATTTACTGTTACTTTCGTGTCCTAAACCTATAATGATTAATGCTTTTTCCAGTGTTGGCCATAACTCGGGCAACACCCCAAAGGGGTTTGTCGGGGGAGAATGTTGACCTATCCTTGGACGACTCCGATCTCGGAATAGCCACGTTGTTTTATGAGACACACCGGCCGGAGTCTCGTAAATCAAGTGAACAGACCCCGATCAAGCCTTCCTATTCCCAGGTTGCAGGGTTTCCCAATTCTCTGTTTCCATCCCCGGGGGGACTGTCCTTCCGGGAGGAACAACGAAAGGACCCTTCTTTAAAATTCGCTTTTTGAAGGCAGCCATGGGTAAATCCTCTTTGGGTCATCCAGTCAAGTATGGAAGTTTAAAAATGATTATTTGGTTTGCACTGGGGACTGGTTAAGGAGATAGAGGGCCGGCAATTATACGACAGGTTAGTGTTCCAACCAAGTATAGACCTCAGTTTATTAAATATAGCTCATAATACGTCTTTAGGAGGTCACTTAGGAATTACAAAAAACCTTGTATAGAATCACAAAAGAATTTTATTGGGCCCAAAAATTTAAGAAAGATGTGAAGAATCAATTAGGTGTTGCCGAGATGTCAGCAAGTTGGGAAACCTGGACATTCCATTAAACCTGCACCTCTCCAACCCATACCTGCTGATGGAGAAACCTTTTGCAGATTTAATTTATAGATTGTTAGGTCCACTACCTAAGTCAAAGTCTGGAGAAATCAGTATTTATTTACAATTATGGATAAAGTAACCAGATATTCCCGAAGCAATCCTATGCGTAGTAACAATACTAAAGCTATTCTCAAAGCTTTTTAAAAAAATTCATTTCTTGTTTTGGCATTCCTAAAAACTATACAAAGTGATCAAGGTACTAACTTCACTGCCAAAGCATTTAGGGAAGTATTAACTAGGTTAGGGATAATTCACAACTATCCACTGCCTATCACCCTCAGTCCCAAGGCGCCTTGGAAAGATTTCACCAAACATTTTAAAAAAATGATGAGAAGTTTTTGCATGCACTTTCCGACAGATTGGGATGAATCTCTACCGTTGTTGCTATTCTCAGTACGAGAGACGGTGCAAGAGTCTACAGGGTTAGTCCGTTTGAGCTGATCTTTGGGCACAATGTACGAGGTCCTCTTTGGGGGCTCAAAGGAAGGATGGATGGGAGAAGACTAAGCTCAGCACTCTACAACCCGTCTTCAAGGTTGCAGGTGGCACGTGAGTTAGCCACGGCTAACTAAAGATAGCTCAAAGTAAGATGAAACAGAGGTATGACAAAAGTGCACAATTCCGCTCCTTCCATCCAGGAGACAAGGTTTGGTGCAGGAACCTTACCTGGCCACACCCTTTAAAGCTAGATTTACGGGACCTATGCAGATAGTAAGTAGATTATCTGATTTAAATTATGTGGGAGCTCCATTGGTAAGACCTCAAAAACAAAAACTTACCACATTAATCAAATCAAGGCCTTTCATACACCAGATAAAGTCCCAGTAATGACTCTGTCCTCTACCTCTGAGGACGACTCTGGGTCTTTGCACTCTATCTCTGAAATTAATACTAAACTTTCAATTCTGTCTCCCCAAGGATCTAGCCCTTAATGGGTGGATTATCTGAAATACAAGCAACCAATTTAATGAGCTTCTACAGTCATATCCTAATATTTTTTCGGATGTGCCGAAAAAAATGTACGTTAGGTTACCATGAAAGTAGATGTGGGAAAATCTAAACCAATTAAACTCTCCCCTACAAAACTTATCCCTGAAAAGCAAAGGCTAATTCAGCAGGAAGTAGACTTCTTGTTAGAACATGGTTTAGTGGAGGGGTCCCTCTAGTCCATGGGCTTCACCGTGCATCCTAGTAAAGAAGGCTGATGGAGGTTTCGTATGTGCACAGACTACCGTAAGTGAACGAGGTCACAATTACAGATGCTTACCCTCTTCCTCGTCTGGATGACGTAATTGACTTTGTGGGTAAGGCTACTTTTGTGTCCAAATTAGATCTCCTTAAAGGTTACTATCAGGTACCTTTGACAGATAAGGCGAAGGAAATCTCTGCCTTTGTAATTCCAGGAGGTCATTATCAGTATACAGTTACCCCCTTCGGAATGAAAAATTCCCCCTCTTCATTCCAGAAACTCATCCATCAGGCTATTAAAGGACTTGAAGGCACGGCAGCATACCTAGATGATATTGTTGTGGGTGTCTGATACTTGGGATCAACACCTACTTAGACTTAAAAACTCTGTTTGAGACCTTAAGAATTCCCAATTAACAGTTAATTTATCTAAATCTTCCTTTGGCCAGGCCACTATCACTTTTCTAGGCCATGAAGTAGGTAGTGGTAATGTTGCACCTAAACTTGCTAAAATTCTTTCGATTAAAGATTATCCAGTTCCTCATGATAGGAAATCTCTTCAACGTTTCCTAGGCATGATAGGATTTTACAGAAGATTCTGTAAGAATTTCTCAGATATTGTAGCCCCTCTTACCTCTCTTACCAGTCATAAAGTTCCCTTTAATTGGACGTTAGGTTGTAATAGATCCCTGATCTGATTGTATCTCTCGTGGCAATCCAACCTGGGAGAAAAATTTCATCAGCGCTCTCACAATAGCACGAGCATTAATTTTTCTCATAGGAATAGCTTCGGGATAGCGTGTTGCAGCGTCCATAATAGTAAATAAGTATTGGTTTCCTAGTTTGGTTCCAGGCAAAGGACCAACACCCAAACAATAATAAGACGTGAAATGGTTTTAACCCTGCACGGTGATAGGAATGAGAGGCGCAGGTGGAGGCGAGTGCGCTGGCTTGCCTGTCACTTGACACACGTGGCAACGTCGCACATGATCAGCTATTGTTTCCTTCATCTTGGCCAAAGTAAAATGTTTTGCCAGTTTACCGAGTGTCTTCTTGACACCCAAAATTTTCCTCCTATTAGGGACTATTGTGAGCAAAATCAATGGCTTGTTTCCGAAATGTAATGGTAAACTACGGTGCTTGACTGTTTGGCCCTTCGCTGACAATTAATTATTTTTTCATTAGTAAGTTTATAAAGTAAAATTTTCGGTCCTTTGTTCATCGAAAGTTA